>JACEFZ010010559.1:615000-617500 GCA_014155875.1 Cepaea nemoralis
AAACCACATACACTCTGTTTTATAGATATATATATATATATATATATATATATATATATATATATATATATATATATATATATATATATATAATATATATATATATATATATATATATATATATATGTGTGTGTGTGGGGGGGGGGGGGGTGTTTGTAATAGTTGCGAAATACTAGTGAGTATACAAAAGTGATTTGTGTAAGGGTTATCTTTCCCTATTACCCGTCTTCCTCACCATCAGGCTAACTCATTGAGATTTCTGTGCTACTTGTAATTACGTCAGCAAGTCAAGAACGGCCGGTCTCCCTAGCCTAGGAGTTAACGTCTTTCTCCGTAATCCCGTATATCTACGTGAGGAACGTAACCTGTGCGAGAATCGGTAGCGGTTCTCGTCGCGTTGGTAACTTAGGGGTATGTGAGCCGGTCAGCTCAGAAAGCAATGGCAAACTACTGAGCGTAATCTTGCCAAGACATCAACAGTCAGCTGAACGATGCTGATTTTGACAACGATGTCCTGTAAAGGATATGCAAAACAAAACAAAAAGCCAAAAAAGTCAAGAACGACAAGTCAACGGATGAGTGTGTGAAAGGGCTGGTGCCGTTCATCCTCTCGGCCACGCCTACCTCCATTGTGAAGTATATGCCTCACGTTTTCATATTGCTATGAGTCATTGAGAACGTCATATCATATTAATCAGTGAGAATATAGTGTTAATCATTGAGAACATAGTGTTAATCATTGAGGACATAAGAGTTAATCATTGAGAACATCATGTTAATCATGGAGAACTTGATGTTAATCGTTAAGAACGTGATGTTAATCATTGAGAACAAACTGAAGACGTGAGATATATAATCATATATACTTCCCCCTAACGTGGCATCAATTTTAATTTTCAATGTTTTCTCACTTACCATCACTCATTATGATCACATTGTTACAATACAATCAGGAAGGTCGGTACTTGTTCGAAGCAAATAAAATCCGATCTTCTAAACTTACTTGTTGGTCGAAATGATTCTGCAACTGCTGAGCATTCAGGGAGACAACTCTGTCGTTACCTGCCAGAATCCTGGTGTTGATGTTGGGGTCTGGTTTCCCATCAAATGTCCAGGACACCTCAAACATTTGATCTGCTTCGTTCTGGTCGTACACAATCTGGCATACGAATTCAAATGTTTGATCGGCATTGACGAGAGGGCCTTTAATTTCTGGCGGAGATTTTAGTATCGGAAAACGATCTGTGGAAAATATGTTTCTTTCGTGATTGCTGTACTACAACGAGTTCATCCTCTCAGACAATTCCTAAGACATAACCGCCCCACGGACAACGTCCTCTGCCACATGAACGCATATCAATGGGTTTGTGGTAACATACCAAAATTTATTTCAAATACAAATAAAATATGTCTTTTTTTTTTTTTTTTTTGCAGTATCCTTTACAGGACATCGCTGTCAACACCAGCATCTTTCAGCTGTATGTTGATTTCTTGACAAGATTACGCTCAGTAATTTGCCATTGCTTTCTGAGCGGCCGGCTCACATACCCCGTAAGTTACCGATGCGATTCGAACCACTGCTGATTCTCACCGTCATCACGTTACTGACGAGAGTATACGTGATTACGGAGAAAAGTCATAACCTCTAAGCCACGAAGCCGGCATGTCATATTTGGGACTTGCTTTATGAAAGACGTCTGAACCTTGTTCAACGCTGGTTTTTGATAACTGGTTATATGAATGCTGAGTAGGGTGAGGACAGGTAGGCTTCGTGCAGAGTGGCTTGTTTCGCTTCGGAGGTCACGGGTAGCAAGCATCTTTTCTCTGGGGCATGCCGGTGTGCTGGGGAATAAAGAGGCGGACAGACTGGCTGGCTCGGCAAAACTTGGTGGAGTATTGATGCATGACAAGGCAGACGTGGTTGTGGCCTTGTGGGAGCACGTGTACACCTCTGAGGAGCAAATGGATCACCATAGTCTGGTAAGAATGAGGCAGCGAGGTGTGACGAGGGGATCTGGCCGACGCTCGACGCTCAGAGGAAAGGCGAGTCGGATATATAATCAGATTGCTACTTGAACTATTAGTGTTGGAACTCTTCGCTGGCTGCTGAGGTTGGGGACGGAGTGCTTATGGGAATGCCCCGAATGCTGTGATGTGGGTTCCTAAATCAATCAATCAATGAATGCCAGTCTTGGGTTTGACAGTTTTAACTGGTTTATCCATCTTTATCACTTGTGCAGGTTAGGATAAGTATGTGGGTGGGCGCGGGATGTGTGGGTTGGTGGGGGGGTGTTAATGTGGGTGGTGACTGTATGTGGGTTGGGGAACGGGTGAGGGCAGTGTGTGTGGGTTGGGGTTGTGTGGGAGGGAATGGGTCGGTTGGTGGGGTATGTATGTGTCCATGGGTGTGTGTGTGGGGGGGGGGTGTGGGGGTGGGGTGATGTGTGTGTGGGTGGGAGATGTGCCTCATAACATGGTAATTTGCATTGTTTATGTTTAC
>JACEFZ010010559.1:625000-630000 GCA_014155875.1 Cepaea nemoralis
ATGTTCTATTTTAATGTTATCGCTTGATGTTCTATGTTATGCCTACACTTAATTGATACCTGGTGTTCCACCAGTATCCTACAGTAAATGGAAGACGAGGTAGCGCATGCTTGCCTACTAGCCCGTTGATCATGTGTGTTCGAATACACATAGATGCGTATTTCTTATTTAATGTCGAACCATTCTACAATAGCTACCAAGAAATGTCCTGGAAGGTACATGCGGCCGGCGTGATATTGGCCAACTACCTTCTGAGTGCCTCGTGGTATATACACATGTGGAGCTAGTAACACGTACAAAATATGCCACAAGCGTGTAAACAGTTCCGTTACTTTCACCTTAACCTTTACTATTAGGTTACTCAATGTTCTAGATGCACCTGCACTCATAAATGCCTGGTCGCTCAATGTTTTACCTACACTTATTTCTTACTCAACGTTCTAACAGAATCGCTGGTTGCCCAGTGCTGTACATGCATTCATTGTCCCTATTGCACTTCTACTTCTTCTATGTTCTCCCTCAGACCTCCACGTTAAAGCAGTAGTTATTTTCCATCCATCCATCAAGTGTCATGCCGATAAGGGTGGGCGGTCATGTTTGGCCATCTCATTCGATCACCAGCGTCGTGGATCAGCTCCGTGTTTCTGTCTCGACCATGCCAAGTGACGAAGCAACCCAGCTATTTACTTCTCGGTCTTCCCCTTGGATTTTCCCCCTCGATTTGCCAGTAGTCACCAAGTTCTCCAATGCATTTCTCAAAACATGCCAAAAATGTTTGACTGTCTACGTCTAATGTCTCTAATCAGTTTACGATTTTCGTTTGTTTCTTGAAGGACTTGTTCATTGGTTTTTCTGTCTGTCCATTGTATTCTTTGCATTTTCCTCAGACACCACATCTCCACAGCCATCAGATGTTTTTTTCGCTTGTCTGCTCATTGTCCACTTTTCACATCCACACAAAGGTGCAGGTTCTATGTAGCACATCAACACTCTTTTGTCTCGTTGCAATTATCATCATTTTATTGGTCAGTATGTTTTGCATCTTGCAAAATGCTACCTTCGCCGTAGTGATTCTTGTTCTAATCTCTTCAAGGCATCTCCCATCAGATGTTATGACTGTTCCAAGATAACTGTACCGATTCACCTGTATAAGAATATTCATATTTGCTTGTATATTATATTGTGATATTTCCTTCGTCCAGTTAACATAATCTGTGTCATTTTACAATTCAATTCTAACCCTAGTTGCTCACTGTATACAACAACCGCATCTACTAAATGTTGCAGATCCTGCTCATTGTCTGCAATCAAGACTGTATCATCTGCATGTCTAATGTCATTGATGTGTCGTCCCTCAATGATGATGCCTTCCATATCTTCTATATTTCTGAAAATATTTTCACTGTATAGGGAAAAAAAGATCTGGAGACATTATATATCCCTGTCTCACACTTCTCTTAACAGGTTTACATTGACGTACTTCATTATCAATTCTTATGGCTGCTTGATGTTTCCAATATATGTTTTTTCACAAGTTTAAGATCTTTCCCATCAATTTGTAGATCTTCAAGCATCTTTATCATGTTGACATGTCTTACTTTATCGAAAGCCTTTGTGTAGTCAGTAAAGCAAAGATGTAGATCTTTGTTTACTTCTATAGAACGTTCAATTACTGTTCTCAGCACATACACAGAATTTACTGTACCCTTGCCTTCTACAAACCCACATCGTTCTTCTCCTATTTCATGTTGTATTTTCTTCCTAACTCTTTGCATGATAATTCTTAGCAAAATCTTCATGATGTGACTCATTATACTAATTGTTCGATGTTGATCGCATTCCAAGGCTCCTGATTTCTTTGGGATTGCAATAAATACAGAATTACATAATTCATGAGGTATGTCTCCAGTATCGTATATTGTATTCAGTAGTCTGGTGATTTATCTATTCCACATTCTTCTAAAGCATTAATTATTTATTTTGTGATGTGTGAACAGGGGGTCTTGCCAGTTTTCATATGGTTAAGAAAAATTTGATGGCCTTTCATTATTATTTCGAATATCATACTGTTCTTCTCTGCTATCGTCATAAAGTTTTCCACATAATCTGACCATACATGTAATATCTTATTGTTAGTTTCAGGTTCACCGTATTCTGCGTTGCACTGTGTTATGCCAGAAACGACTATTCGACTTCGGCTAGTATTTGTTAGGGTTTCCTTCTCTTGATATGAATAAGAATCACTTGTCGACAACTTGTAGACTGGAATCTTGATGACGCTCTTTTGAAGAAAAAAGGGGGGATGGGGAGGGGGGGGGGATATCCCGATTGCAGTGATGTCAATCTTTGCATAAAGTATTAAATATGTTAATATTTGCAGCGTTGCAATCACGAAGAAATCAAGAGTTCAGCAGTTCGCTTTCTAAACGGTCGACGCCTCAAACAAACGAAATCAACACAAATCCGGCTGCTTCTAAATCGCCAGCAGCTCATTTTATGTATGGTTCAGACGGAGATGAAATTCTAACCCCTCAGACTTAAATAATGTATGGTCAGCTGTGATTGAGATGATTAAAACAATCACTGGCTAAAGTAATGTTTTATTCAGGGTGCATTGATGCAGTGATGTAACTGGCGCAGAAAGAGATACTTCCACTTACCAGCTGTATCTGGGTGACTTCCATTCAGCCAGAACGGATTCTTAGTTCCACATTTATTTGTTCCTGGACAAACGGTTGGCATCTTGATCGGTCCATCATTCAGGTCCAAAAATGTATACCATCCAGCTTCCATTTCATTATCACAGCGTGCTGTGTCCGTATCACGTAGATCATATCCTGAACACGCGTGGGAAAATAAGTGAGGAATTTGTGAATACATATAGTATGGATGTGAAGTGTGGGCAATGAACAGACTAGCTGACAAACACCTATGGCAGTGGAGATGTGGTTTCTGAAGAAAATGCAAAGAATAGTATGGACATACAGAAAAACAAATGAACAAGTTCTACAAGAAGCAAATGAGAACTGTAAACTATTTATAGAAATTAGCCGTAGACAGTCAAATCTTTTGGACACATTATAATAAGAAATAAAGAACTTGGTGACAACTGGCAAGATTGAGAGGAAAAGAACAAGTGGAAGGCAGAGAAGTAAATATCTGAATGGCTTGGCCACGTGGTATGGTCGAGATAAAAATATAGAGCTGATCCACGACTATGGTGATCACGCGAGATAGCGAAGCATCACCGCCGATGATTATCAGCATGGCACGTCATGTTGATGATAGTACAACGAGAAATGAAGAGCTGTGGCGAGACATTCAGGCGTTAAAACTGTTGCGTGAATTATTGGTTATAGATGTAGATTATATATAGACAAGACAGTTGCTGTTTCGAGTGATTGACTTGGTCGGTGATTACACGCGTTTAACGGCCAGAGCACCCGCTCCGACATTCTGCTTATACACCTGTTATAGTTTGGGTACTGCCGACAAGTTGGCACGGGAGCTTAAGGGTTAATGTACATGCTTACCAATACTGAATGCCATGTCAGGTTACTCAGTGAACAACTTGATATGGAGGATTTAAATACCTCACTCTTTCATTCCAAATTTGTCACATGTCTAAAAACTCATTCTCGGAAGGGTAACGCAATCTGTTCACCCTGAATTCACATCTAAGTGGGTGGATTGTGACCTTGAGCTTTGACAACAATTTCCGACTGCCTGGAGGCATAAGAGTGCCCTGTTCTGCTGAAATACAGACTAGTGGCCTTGGACACTCGGTCCCTAGAACTGCGTTTGTCACACACAACCACCGGCCAGGCACACAAGAGTGCTAGCCATTGCGTTTCTCTGTCACCCTAATAGAGACTATATCCATGTTGAAACATACCCCTGGAGATTTGGAATATAACGTTATGGATATACAATACAATACAATACAACACAACACAACACAACACAAGTGACGTCATCGGCAAACCGATCTTTTGAAATAGACCGATGAAGCCCGCTGCAATGAAGTCGACTCTGATAAATTTCTAGCTACAGTTGCCGTGCCGCTACAGACAGCTTCTTGGAGGATCCTCTGCATCCAAAGACATTACTGAATCTAACAGAAAATAAAGTCAAGGACACCTTGTCACTTCATAATATGCATTGGTTATCTGGCCTATATTTTTCGACCAATCGGCACTCGAGGCTGATGTGGTCGATATCACACCGGCCGCCTTTACTGTCTAGGAATGTTCCTGGTACCCGTGTTGAGGGTTGGGTCGACCGGGAAGCCCAGGTCATTGCTGGAAGAGGGGGGGGGGAGGATTCCCACCTTGAGGGGAATTCTTGCCGGTAGGCAAGCGTGATAGCTTCTGCACTGCTGCGGCCTCCTAATGTACCCGTAGTAAGAGTTTCTTCAATTTCATAGGCTTGCTTGTTTGTTTATGCTTAGATTTGCATTCATTGGCTTAGTATCGTTTCATGATCAGATAAAAGTCGCGACTCATGCATGTCCCGATGTTTGCCAATGTACTGTGCAAGGGTGCTTAACAAAAGAGAACATTATTACCTGTACTTCTGAAGGGTTCTTTCAGTGTCTTGTAATTGGACTTTAAGCAGGGGTCTCTGCCCATGTTTATGCCTGTGCAAATACCTGTAGAAGTGACCAACAATTGTGTGTGGATTTAAATTTCGGCTCTGAATCATTTGTCACACCAACGTCAATGAATATGATTATAGTTGACAGGTTAGTGACGGATGTTCTGAAGAATACCCACATGACTTCTGGATCCGAGTCTACACATATGGGTCAGCACAAAATGATGTTCAAATGGAGGTGGTGGAATGTACATAGAATACCCAACTGATACTAGAGACATGGCCAGAGTAGCAACAGGAGAGTACTGCCAAAACTATGATCCAGAAATCCAGGCAATCAAGAATGCAACATAGAAATAACTGAAAGCTACCCATGGTACACGGCCTGTGATGCTATTGACAGA
>JACEFZ010010559.1:635000-647500 GCA_014155875.1 Cepaea nemoralis
GGCGGGAATTGCTGTGTTGTTGGGGTATTATATTAACCGGGCTTATTTTCGTAATAGTTTAAATCCTTGCATGCAAAGAGAGAACAAACAACAGTGTTGTATTATTGTAAGAAAAACACAATAATATGGACAACACAAGGGTCAACGTGAACATGTGGGGACCTTTTTTTTCCCGCGTTTCCATCCTGTTTCAGGATATTGCGGTCAACACCAGCATCTTTCAGCTGTATGTTGATTCCTAGGCTAGGTTACGCTAATCAGCACGCCACGACTTTCTGACCGACCCGCTCCATACTCTCATAAGTCACTGGCACAGCTCGAACCACTTCTAATTCTCGTGCGCTCACGTCAACCACGAGAGTATTCGGGGTTAACAGAGAAAGCTGCTAACTCCTCAGCCAGGGAGCCGGCATGTGAGTACCTTAGGAATACTAAAGTAAAGACAATCTTGAGAACTGGGAAAAAGAGGCGCAGTCCTGTCCTAATATTTGGGCGTTAACCACAGGTGAGAAAAACCAGTTCGATCTATCTGTACGAATCGGAATCAAGGTTTAGAGATCAGACCATGGGTAGCATTCGAGGGCAGGTTGGAAAACAGTTAATTGAATGGAATGGACATTGTTTGGTTTACGCCAGCTGGAAATTGGATTCAAGTAGTCGAGTTTGTTTGATATGTTTGCTGCAGATGATAGATAAGTCACACGCTAATCAGAAGACTCGTTTCCCTTGCATAGACTCAGTCGGTTGGCAATAACTCATTCGAATGCGGTGGAGTGGCTTGAGGATTCTGATTTTAATACTGGAAACGCTTATCTGCGTATATAAGATACTGCTGACTCAATCATGGTTAGCACACCTGTGTGCCTGTTAGTGTTTTAGCCATTACAAATAGTAGCCTTGGTTTTAAAACTTGATCCAGGAAACACACACACGCTCGCAAGCAATTAACACGCACACACAGAAAGGCACACATACGCTAAGCGCGCGCGCACACACACACACACACGCATTACGCGCGCGCGTTGGAAGGCCTCACCAATTCCCCGTGAGCCAGATCACTCTCTACATGTGCGTGTAAAAGAACTGTTCCGGACTAGAATATTTGTCAAGACTAGAATTTTCTGAAGATCAAGATGCAGTTCCTTACATTCACTGCCAACTATTACCCGATACAAAGATGAGCGTGGCCGAGAGGTTTAGTGCACTCGCACTTAAACTTCCTGTGTGCTGCCAGCTGGGTTGGGGATTTTGAGTCATTTCTGGTCTTCAGCTTGACTATACGTGTTTAATTATGTTTATATTCAAAAACATAAAAAATTTTTTTTTTTTTTGGGGGGGGGGTGGGGGGTGCTGTGGGTCTGTGACTTTGCTTTAATTACTCTCTATTCCCTTGGTGTGGCTAACTTGTCGCACATTAATGATATTTGCCCTTCTATGTTCATTTCTTACTTAGCAATCAGGTACACATTATATGCTTGCTCTACATAGAGAGCTGGAGTAACGTAGCCCTGCGTGACACTAGATTATATTGAAATATTTGTTCTTTAATCATTAACCATCTGTCTGTCCTTGTACATGTTCTTTATTACTATCAAACATATGCCACCTGTTGTTTCCTGATCTTGGTAAGTTCTTGCTGATGTGTTTTATATAATGTGTGTGTGTGTGTGTGTGTGTGTGTTTGTGTGTGTGAGTGTAAGTTTCTCTTAACTAATTAACGTTAAATTAGAGAGGATCTGCAGTTGTGAGAACTTAGTAAAAGATGCAAGAGTCAGTGTAATGTAGAAACAATAAGAGTTGCGATGTTCCGTGTGTTTGTTAAACAAATGAAGGACGATAAATGCATACCTGCCACAAGCCACATGATCAGGCTCTGATACGTTCGCTTCATCTTGACCTGTAACTGTTAGATAACACTCAGGGGAAGAAACTTCACAATACAAATGAACAGAACCAGATGGAAGCCAATAGTTTATAGATGCAAAGCCGGATATAAAACATGAACCACGCACTGTTGACAGAGCCAATTAGCGCATCATTTACATTTCAGGATACGTTTAAGATTGCAAACAATGACTGCCATATCGCCCAGTAATTGCCTGCAGAATGACGTACATAAAAGAAATCCTGCTTGTCTTCTAATTGTGTATTGTCAATGTTTTGCATTGAGGAGATACCTTTTTTGCATACCAGCACCGAGAATTTATGCATCTGTAGCCCATTCGTAGGTTATGATATGAATCTTGGTTGACTTACACTTTAAACTCTCATAACTGACACTATCCTGGTTGAGCTTCTCTGTTACAATATGTCTTATTCATCATCATCCAGTGCCTGTCCTGTGCAAGAGCTTCTCCTACGTAACAATCTTTCCCAGTAATTCTCTATAATAAACCAGACGGTCCCGCCTCTGTTGCTGTATTTGTAAATTAAACTAGTTAACAACCAAAATGTACAGGATAGAAACATATCTTATCTTAACTAATCTTGGTGTGCTGAAAAAAATGACATTTAAAAATGTTGATTGCTCTAGTTTTCAATACATATACTACCAGTTTATTTAATTACGGTCAATTATATATATATATATATATATATATATATATATATATATATATATATATATATATATATATATAATTCTTTCATTGGCACCTGCCTTCTTGACAGACGATAGTTTGTGCTTAAAAATGCATAATAACTTTTACCTATGGCGGTAGCGAATGTGACTGATAAGGCCAATTCGCACTGTCCGTTCACAGTGGGTGCATGTGAACACGTGGTCATTTCCCATCGTAATGCAAGTCTAACAAGCTCGGTGTGTGACTTACATACAATAATTTTCTCTTTTGTCTTTATTCCATTTCTGATCTTTGCCCTCCATGCATCACGTTCAGCGGCGACTTGCTTCCACTGTGCATTATCAATGCCTGTATCAATCATGTCCCGCTTACACACATCTTTGTATCGTAGTAGAGGCCGACCCTGAGATCTCTTACCCATCTGTAATTCACAAAAAAAAGATGTCCTTTGGTATTCTACCATCATCCATCCTCCTAAGATGTCCTATCCATATAAGTCTACGAAGACTGAGCATGGAATAAACCGTCACACAACCTGATATTTCCAATACTTCAGTATTTGTGATTTTGTCGAAGTATATTCCAAAGAGGGTGGGAGCTAGTACACAACCTTGCTTACCTCCACTCTTGATTTCAAACTCTTCAGAAGTTGCACCATCAAACTTGATTATACACTTCATGCATGTGTGGAACGATTCCACAATGGACAGAAGAGTTGGTTGGCAGCCAAATTCTTTAGTGCCTTGAACAGACCCTCGCGACTGACCAATTCAAATGCCTTTGTGAAGTCGATGAAGGCAATAAACAGTGGTTGATTCTGTTCACGGCATTTTTCTTGCATTTGTCGCAATGAGAATATCATATCAATGGTAGACCGGTTCTGTCGAAAACCACACTGTGATTCGGGGTAGACTTGATCTCCTAGGACTTGAAGTCTGCGCAGAACAATTCTGGCAAATACTTTTCCAACAATACACAGAAGTGAGATACCTCTATAGTTGTTGCAGTCGCTCCGATCGCCCTTGTTCTTGTACAGTGTTATGATGCTTGAATCTTTGAAATCCTGTGAGACTTGTCCTTCTCGCCAGCATAGCTCTATTAGCTAGTGGATCTGTAGAGTGAGTGTGTCTTGCCCACTCCTGATAACCTCTATTGAAATCCCATCCTTACCTGGAGCCTTGCCAGATGCAAGTTCTTTTATAGCACACTTAACTTCTGTTATGGTGGGAAGTGTGTCCAGGGGGTCAAGAGTTGGTAGAGCCTCTATGGCGTTGAGGGCATCATCCGCTAGTTTGGTCTCACTTGAGTAAAGCTCCAAATAGTGCTCTAACCATCTGTCCATCTGCTGCTTCTTATCAGTTATAATTTCTCCAGTCGAGGTTTTCAATGGTGCACTTCTTTTGATCACTGGACCACAGGCTTTCTTTATTCCTTCATACATGCTTCTGATGTTTCCCTTATCACTTGCGATTTGAATGGACTCGCATAACTTGGTCCAATAATCATTTGCACACTACCTGGCAGCCTTTTGCACATCCTTCCTAGCTTGCTTGAGCTCGAATACAGAGAGAGAGAGAGAGAGAGAGAGAGAGAGAGAGAGAGAGAGAGAGAGAGAGAGAGAGAGAGAGAGAGAGAGAGAGAGAGAGAGAGCTGAGCAGATGCATGTCATGTAACACACGCATGTTATGTAACACGCGAATCCGTTATGTTTGTGTATTTCCATCTGTCATATTATCAGTTAAATGCCATTTGATTTTATCATGTATAATATAAACTTATGTACATTACTGTAGTTTGAGTGAGAGAGTCAGTGAGTGTGAATGAGAGACAGAATGAGTGAGCATGAGAGTGAATGTGTGTGTGTGTGTGTGTGTGTCTTCTCTGTGTATATCTCTGTGTGTGGGAGCATCACTATGTTTACGTCACATACTTTTTATGTACACATTTTTCTCCATGTTTAACATTTTTATGAGACTGCTCATGACAATTGTCAGTGTATGTGTGTGAGTAAAGTGTGGAAGTTTGTTCATACTCGTTTTCAATGCTAACGTGAGACATTTTGTATGTGTCTAGATGTGAGGAGGTGTGAGTGTGTGTGGAGGATGTGTGTGAGTGTGGGGATATGTGTGGGTGGGGGATGTGTGGGTGGGGGTATGCGTTTGGATGGGTTGGGGTGTGTGGGTTTTAGTGGGTAGTGATATTTGTGGGTGTTGGTGGGATGTGTGGATGGATGTGTGGGGGTGAAAGTAGGGGTGTGGGAATGGGTGTGGGGATGTGTGTATGGTGGAGGATATGTGTATGGGATGGGTGTGGGGTGTGTGTGTTTATGTGGGTGGAGATGTGTGGGTGGTTTGAGGAAGTATGTGTGGGTGGCGGGGTTGTGTGGGTAGGGGATTGTGTTGGGTGGATTGGGGATGCAAGGGCGGGTGGGGAGAAGTGTATGGTGTGTGGGTTTGAGATATGTGTGCGGTGTGTTGGTGGGGGATGTGTGCATGGTGTGTGGGTGGGGGGTGTGGTGGTATGGGTGAGGTTATGTGTGTGGGTGTGGGGATAGTGTGTGGTGTTGTGGGGGATGTGTGTATGGGTGGGGTATATGTGTGGGTGAGTAGGGGATGTGTGGTGGTTGGGGGAAGTATGTGGGCGTGTGTGGGTGGGATATGTGTGCGTGGATGGAGAATGTGTGGGTGGGGGTGTGTGAGTGGCTTAGGGATGTGTAGGTGGGTGAGGGATGTGCATGTGTCGGGGTGGGATGCGTGAGTGAGTGGAGGATAAGTGTGGGTAGGGGTATTGTGATCGAGAGATGTTTGGTTGGGGGTGGGTGGGTGGGGGTGTCTGGGTGCGTAGTTGAGGATGTGTGCGTGAGTGAGTGTGTGTTGGTGGACGGGTAGGGAATGCGTGTGTGGGTGGGGAGAGGTGTGTGGTGTGTTGGTTAGGGATATTGTGTGAGTGAGGTATGTGTGTGTGTGTGGATGGGGGATTTTTGTGGTGTGTGGGTGGGGGTATGTGGGGTGGATGGGTAAGGGTATCTGTGTGGGTGTGGGTGGGAATATTGTGTGGTATGTGGGTGGGGAATATTTGTGTGGTGTGTAGGTGGGGATGTGTGGTGGTATGTGGGTGTGGGATGTGTTGGTGAGGGATATGTGTGTGTGTGGTGCATGGGTTGGGAATATTGCGTGGTAGGGGATGTATGTGATGTGCGGGTGGGGGATTGTGTAGTGGGGGATTGGGTTAAGGCATGTATGGGTGGGTGGAGGATGTGGGTTGTGGGTGTGTGTGTGAGTGGATTGGGGATGTATGGATGGTTATGGAGATGTATGTGTGTGGGGGGGAGGGGGGGATTGGTGCGTGGGTGGGAAATATGTGGTCATCGGAGATGTGGCTGGGGGATGGTGGTTTGAGGTGTGGATGGGGAGAGGATGTGTTGGGTTGGTGGGGAGTGTTTGTGGGTGGAGAGTGTGTTTTGGTTGGAGAACAGGTGAGGGGAGTGTGGGTGGGGGATGTGCGGGAGGGGGATGGGTCGGTTGGTGGGGTATGTATGTGTCCCTTGGTGTGCGTGTGTGTGGGTAGGTGGGGGTGTGTGTGTGTGGGTGGGGTGATGTATGGGTACGTAGGAGATGGGCCTCATAACATGGTAATTTGCCTTGTTTATGTTTACAACATTCATTTCACAATGTTTATTTTGCTTCCTATGTAAATGTATAATGCTCTTGATGAACGAAAGATGAGTGATTGGAAGGGCCGAATGTAAGACGGGCCTGCGCGCCCAATTTGTGACCCTAATAAAGTTGATTTGATTTCACTCAGAGTGTTACGCGTTGGTCTTTCCTAGCTTCTTAAGAGAGCTATCTTCTTCTTATCAATCAAGGGCTGCAGAGTCTGGCTGTTTGCCGCAAACCAGTCCTGCCTCTTATGATCCACAGTGCCGTAAACCCCTACAGCAGTTTAATAAAGAGTTTCCTTAAGTTGACCCCACTTTTCATTTACTGTACAATTTTCTGGTGTATCTGTGAAAGCATCTGCAAGTTGCTGTTGAAACTGAAAGCACTTTTCAGGATCGTGAGTGTTTATAATATTAATCCTGGGGCTAGATTTGTGTTAAGCTGTGTAGATTCTTTTTGGTCTCAGTCCAACCCTTGCAACAACCAAAGAGTGATCCGTATCACTGTCAGCACTGTGGTAACTTCGAGTCAATGATATATGGTTCAGATGTTGTCTCCGTGTGATAATGAAGTCCAGCTGGTGCCAATGGCCGGATCTTGGATGTTTCCATGTGACCTTATGCAGCTCTTTTGTTTTAAAAAAATAGTGTGTAATACATAGGTCATTTCTGGTGCAATGTTCCAGAAGCCTTTGCCCATTTTCATTCATGCGACCGATGTTGTATTTTCTAAGGCACACTGGCCATGAATTGGAGTCGTTGCCCACACAAGCATTGAAATCACCGAGCATATAAATGTAGTCAGTTTTTGAAACTGCCTTGATCACGGAGTCTAACTCATCATAGAACGAATCCTTCACATCATCAGAGGAATCGAGTGTCGGTGCATATGCAGTAATAATGGTCGCAAAACCACAAGAGGTTGCCAAGCGCAGGGATAATAGTCTTTCATTTCCTCCTGCTGGAATTTCAATCATTCCCAGTAGCGAATTCTTTACTGCAAAGCCCACACTGTGTTGCCTCTTTTCTGCCAAAAAAGGTGTAATTGTTTTCCCCGATTGACCCTTCCTCAGCGAGGCGAGTCTCCTGAAGGCCAGCAATATCAATGTTAAGACGACTGAGTTCGGCATCAATCACAGCCGCTTTTCTCACATCGTCAATATTGATCAAGTCAGTGGAAAATCCTGGACACATGGTTCTCACGTTCCAGATTGCAAGCCGTAGCTTGAGGTTTCTATTTTTCTTGTTATTAGTACCTGAGGCATTGGTTTTACAGCTTGCGATTCAGATTTTGTCCTAGCCCCAAGCACCCATTGAAGCAGGCAGGCTGTGGCGGATCAGCACCTTATCGGCCGGGGGCTGCCCAGGTTGAGGCGGACGGTAGCTGATCAGTGACACCTGTAGGTGTCTCCCACCGTCAGAGGCAACGCGTGTCGCCCCATGTCTACGCCAACTGACAGGGACTTATAACCCGTAACAGTTGCCTCTCGCTTTGATTCCAAGACCGGTTAAGACCAGGGATGGAGTTATTGCCTCTCCATAGCACAAAGCCTGGGCTAAAATATAGAGATCTTGTGTTGCCCATGCAGCATGATCCCTCTCTCGGCCTGCCTAGGTCACTCCAGAGGAAAGGTAACACCTCTACATCTGGAACAAGACAAGCTGCAGAAGTTGCCGGATCAGCAAAGCAATGCTCTATCTGTCCTCGTGTCGGAGCTTCGATCCTAGACCAGCCGCCAACCAAGGCTTAGGGCCTGGTCTGCCCTGCCATGACATTTTGTCTTTAGCTTGCATTTCCTCGCAGTAAGGCTTGTACCCTCCCAATTGCGCTCTTCCGCCCGAAGCCGTTGGCACAATGTGGGGTGTCGGGTTTGGTAAGCGCCACCCAACGTTCGGCGCTAACAGAAAGCAGGTAATACCGTCTACTGTTATACGGTAGCTCTTATCATATCTGACTAAGACCTGACACCAATATGATGATATATATATCGTAACCCGAAACGTTCGTAACCCGAAACATTGAAATTAATGAAATCAAGACAATCCGTTTTAAGATGAAAGAATCTTTCTTTTTTATGAACAACCGGTCGTTTACCTGACAAAACGCAAAGAATACGTGTACTTCACGTATTAAATAAAGAGAAAGAATGCAACCAAATAAATTAAATGTTAAAAAAAAAAGAAAAAGATTTAGTCTATCTTTCTTACCAAGAAAACGATCGTGGGAAATTTGTCACTTTCTCTGCTATTCTGAATCATTCGTTTCAGAAGTTTCTTGTCGCTGTTTCTTGGCAGTCGACTGGGAATCTTTCTGCACCGAGAAACTATCAAGGGAAATGTGTCGCTTCCTTTGCTAGAGAAACATTTTGAAGTGGGCCATCGCGTTGTCATTTAACAGATTTACTGCCGTGTTAGCAACAGTTTGTTTGGATGATGGTTCACAATGAAGTCTTCGACATCTGCCCACTTGCTGCAAATTTCTTTAATAGTGGCAGTTGAAACGATCACTGGCTCCTCATCATGGGAAGACTGCCCCTCCTTTAACAGGAGACAGTGGCCGTAGCTCTTGACCTGAAGGATGCGTATAACGGGGTCAGGTATGATCGGTTAATACACACACTGTTGGCCATGGAGGTCTGCCCTTGGCTTGTTAGATGGGTTGTGGTGGTCCTTTATGAGCGTAAGGTTGCACTGCGCATGGGTTCCTGGACTTCTGACCCCTGTACTATTACACCAGGGTTGCCGCAGGGATCTGCCTTGTCCCCAGTGCTCTTTAATGTCTACACCAGCAATATCGCAGCTATTGAGACACCAGGTGTGGGTAGAATCTTGACATTTGCAGATGATGTGCTGGTGTACAGACAGGGCAGAAACAGGGCCAGTTTGGCGAAAGACTTACAGGTGGCGGTTAACAGGGTGGCGGAGTGGTGCAGGGACGCAGGGGCCATTATAAACCCAGACAAGGCATCAGTTGTGTGGTACTCCTTGGATAACTGGATCGTCAAGGCAAACTTCCCAGGTATTATGTTGAATGGATATCCTCTTAGTCGAGAGAGTAAATTGAAGTACTTGGGTATCACCTTTGACAGGTGTTTGTCTTTTAAAGATCATGTGGAGTCTTTGTTGGTGAAGGCTGGTAGGGGACTTAATGCATTGAAGGCTATGGCAGCAACCGAGGTAGATCAGAGGATGCTGTACAGGCTCTTTCAGCAGTTAATAAATTCTGTCATTGAGTATGGTTTGGGGCTGCTGACAGTATCAATGAGCCAGCTTGAAAGGTTGGAGCGCAAACAGAATGCTGCCATGCGATTAATCCTGGGGTGCACAAAGGACACACCAATTCTATGCATGAGGCATATCCTGGCGCTACCAACAATGACGGACAGGCATAGGGTCCTTCAGGCCAAATGGTAACTGAGAGTTGCCGCAGACAGGGATCACCCGCTGCATGCAGCAATGGACATGGAAAGGGTCATAGACTAAGACGAGGCAGGTCCTTGATGGTACAGGCAGAACTTTCTATAAGTCAGATGTGTGATCTAGAGACCATCAATCGTGAAAGAGAGTGGGTGGAAGTTTCGGAAGACATGACGGACTGGCACAATGTAACAATGTAAAAACACTGGGTCGTGAGTGCAGAGAATGGGCAACGGGCCGCACTGAGTTTGAAGTGCAACAGCTGATCCAGAACAACACACATCAAGGTGACATAGTCATCTACACCGATGGGTCAGTAGTGAGAAACAGACGTAGTGGCTGGGGCTTTATTGCAAAGGCTAATGGGCGAGTCTTGAAAAAGGAGAGTCTGGCATATGAGACTACGACCTCCAGCATGAGAATGGAGGTGGAGGCAGTAACAGCGACATTCCGGTGGCTAGAGGAGACTACTGCAACACACGTTGTATTCATTACGGATTCAAAGAGTATGCAAGGTGGAGAAAGGAATGTTTCGTGTGCAATGACTCTCGTCGCTTCAGAGGTCACAGATCGTGAGAATTGTTTGGATATTTTGCCCTGGCCATGCGGGTGTACGGGGGAATTAACAGGCTGATAGGCTAGCAGGGAAGGCACCTCTTTGTGGAATTTTGCCTATGGACAAGGGGGAGGTGGTCGTGCGCTTGTGGGACCAGGTGGAGAAGACGGAGGAACAGATTGAGAACCCATATGTGGAAAGAATGAGATTGCGAGGGATCGGCAGAGGTTCTGGAAGAATCTCAAAACTGGGTCGGAAGACCAGAAGAACCTTTAATCAGATAGCGGTGGGAAAGATTAGTAGTATGACTCTTCGCTGGCTGTTGAACGAGGGGACAGGGCACGTATGAGAATGTCCTGAGTGCAGTGATGTCGGTTCTTAACTCAACTCAACTCAACTCAACTACTTTAATGTCTTTAGTTGTTCATTCCGAAGATTCACAAGCTCATCTGTAGTGAGGCCCCTCTGCCGTGTGTTCACTGACGAGACAGAGGGGCTTGCGTGTTCCAATGACCCCAAGAGCCATGCCGACGGTAGCTGTAGCACAGCTACTGGTAGGTTCACCCGTGTCTGACAGGTCAAGGGAGAAGAACCAGACCAAGAGACACTCAAACCTGCTGCCTTGTAGGTAGACTGGGGACAGTCAAGGGCTAGGAAGAGCACCCCGAGAAATGCTTGTCGAAATTGGATGTACTGAGCCACAGGCTTGACAAAGCAGTGTAACGTAACTTAATTCATGATGTCACAAATTAAAATTACTCAGTATGGTGCTAATCCAGTGAAGTCCTATCAGGCGGTGATAGTGCCGGGCCCCCTGCCTCGAGGGGGTCCACCCCATACTACTGGTGGTCACCTTCCCCTGTGCTGTGGAGTCAAGGCACAGAGGAGTAGGTTAAGAGCTATTGACCAAACACCCCGGACACTCAACATACTACAGTGGAATGCCGAAGGAGTTTATAACAAGAAAGTCTCCCTAACAAAGCGGTTTCATAAAGATATAATAGATGTGGCATGCATTTAAGAGACACACCTCAACGCCAATCGCAGATCTCAGTCAGAGGATACCAGGCCACACGTTTCGACTGCGAAGGACACAAAGGAGGAGTTCTAATACTTACACGAACACCTCTTGACCACGTCATCACTCACTTTAACAACCACTGTGTCACTACACTTACCATCCCCTACAATTTAAGGGGGTCACTTGGCCACCCCTTGACTACTTGACCACCTCTTGTCCACGCCTACTCTGATGAGTCACTTGCCTACGTCTACTTTTTTTTTTTTTAAATAATCAAGGAGTTATCGCCCTTTGAGGTGCACATCGATCCTGAGTACGACAAGATTGTGTCCTGTCCCCTCTCTTGTTCATAACCTATACAGAAAACATATGTAAAGAAACCAGCCAAACAAAGACCGCAAGAAGACTTCATGACGAGAACACAGAAGAGGAAGCATCTGCAAATTACACCATTAGAGAACTCCTGTTTGGCGGACGACCAAGCACTAATAGCAAAAGCAGAAGCTCAGTTACAAGACCACATGAATATTCTAAACGAAATGTGTAGGGAACTGTCATTTACTGCCTACAGTGCCTTACGGTGTAGAACTGGGGAAGGGGGGGGGGGGGGTCGTCTTGAGCTCTATGTAGGGAACATAACATGAAAATTAGCACAAGTAAAACAGAAGTAATAACTATAAATAAAGAAGAAAAAAACAACCACAATTCACCTACACGAAGATCCCCTGAAACAAGTAAAGAGTTTCCAGTGCCTAGGGGGTATAATATCATCAAATGGTAAATCAGAAGACGAGATGATCGAAAATAGATGCAATAAGGCAAGCCAACTCATTGGGAAAATGGCACCAATACTAAAGAACAAACAAGTATCAATAGCTACTAAGAAAGCATTCTACACAATCTTCCTGCCAACTCTATGCTACCAATGCCAAGCCTGGGCAATGACAGAAAAAGAGAACAGAAAAATTACAACAGAAAGTATATTCCTGAGAAGAATACTCAATGTATCAAAAAGAGATAAGATCAGAAATGAAGAAATCAGGACTAAAGTGGGGGTTATAGCAGCGCTAGATTTTATTAGAAGGCAGCAAATAAAATGGTTTTGCCAAGCAAGTAGATTACCTGCTAACAGTATAACACAACAAGCAATGATGTACAGACCAAATGGAAGCAGGAAGAGGTCGACCGCGTAAACGATGGCCGGGAGGAATAGCAGAGTCAATGGGAATATCGATACATGAAGCCCATAAGCGGGCACTCTCCCGC
>JACEFZ010010559.1:650000-711375 GCA_014155875.1 Cepaea nemoralis
TAGATGTGGCATGCATTCAAGAGACACACCTCAACGCCAATCGCAGATCTCAGTCAGAGGATATCAGGCCACACGTTTCGACTGCGAAGGACACAAAGGAGGAGTTCTAATACTTACACGAACACCTCTTGACCACGTCATCACTCACTTTAAAAACCCACTGTGTCACTACACTTACCATCCCCTACAATTTAAGGGGGTCACTTGGCCACCCCTTGACTACTTGACCACCTCTTGTCCACGCCTACTCTGATGAGTCACTGCCTACGCTACTTTTTTTTTTTTTAAATAATCAAGGAGTTATCCCCCTTTTGAGGTGCACATCGATCCTGAGTACGACAAGATTGTGTCCTGTCCCCTCTCTTGTTCATAACCTATACAGAAAACATATGTAAAGAACCAGCCAAACAAACACCGCAAGAAGACTTCAGGACGAGAACACAGAAGAAGAAGCATCTGCAAATTGCACCATTAGAGAACTCCTGTTTGGTGGACGACCAAGCACTAATTACAAAATCAGAAGCTCAGTTACAAGACCACATGAATAGTCTAAAAATGTGTAGGGAACTGTCATTTACTGCCTACAGTGCCTTACGGTGTAGGACTGGGGAAGGGGGGGGGGGGGGTGTCGTCTTGAGCTCTATGTAGGGAACATAACATGAAAATTAGCACAAGTAAAAAAGAGGTAATAACTATAACTAAAGAAGAAAAAAACAACGACAATTCACTAAACAAACATCCCCTGAAACAAGTAAAGAGGTTCCAGTGCCTAGGGGGTATAATATCATCAAATGGTAAATCAGAAGACGAGATGATCGAAAATAGATGCAATAAGGCAAGCCAACTCATTGGGAAAATGGCACCAATACTAAAGAACAAACAAGTATCAATAGCTACTAAGAAAACATTCTACACAATCTTCCTGCCAACTCTATGCTACCAATGCCAAGCCTGGACAATGACAGAAAAAGAGAACAGAAAAAATTACAACAGAAAGTATATTCCTGAAAAGAATACTCAATGTATCAAGAAGAGATAAGATCAGAAATGAAGAAATCAGGACTAAAGTGGGGGTTATAGCAGCGCTAGATTTTATTAGAAGGCAGCAAATAAAATGGTTTTGCCAAGCAAGTAGGTTACCAGCTAACAGTATAACACAACAAGCAGTGATGTACAGACCAGATGGAAGCAGAGGAAGAGGTCGACCACGTAAACGATGGCCGGGAGGAATAGCAGAGTCAATGGGAATATCGATACATGAAGCCCATAAGCGGGCACTCTCCCGCTGTTTATATTTCAATTCGACACCGCAAGAAGAACATAATGAGATGAGACGAGATAAGATGAGATGACATGAGACGAGATGAGATGAAATGATAGCCAACACTCTTTTTAAACACCACCCAAGAAGTCTCTTCATGTGGAAGTCCCCGGAAAGTACTACCAATAACCAGATAGATTATATTTTAATACAAAGAAGATGGAGATCAAGCATAACATCGGCAAAAACCTTACGAAGTGCAGACTGTGATACAGATTATCAGTTATTAAAAGCTATTGAAAGTAAAACTCAAACAACTTACTCGAGGACCAAGGCCACTTCGTTTAGATCTTACAAAAATACCAGATGCATACAACGTAGAAGTGAAGAATCATTTTGGGGTCTTGATGTCTATACATGGAGAATTGACACCTGATGAATGACAGTACAAGCTAGAGATATCTTGAAAACTGCAGCCAAAAATTTAATTCCGACCAATAAAAAGCAACATAAGTCATGGATTACATCAGACACGTTAGAAATAATAAAACAATGAAGGGAACTGAAACAGAAAGGAGATGAATCCGATAACAGCGGGATAAAGTATAAATATTTAACACGAGAAATAAGAAAGAACACAAGAAAGGACAAACACCATTATATACAAGATTGATGTACCGAATAGACCAATATCATGAGACTGGAAGAGATTACGAAATGTTCGAAAAAATGAAGTTATTGACAAGAAATGTTCAACCTCAATGAAATGTTATCTGTGACAAGTTGGGAAATACCTTATTAACAGAATCTAGGCAAATTATAGAAAGATAGCAAGAATACTGCAGTGGAATGTATGATATGAATGACAGGGGGGATATGAATGAGATGCATGAACCAATGACAGCAAAGACAGAATTTAGTTAGTTAGTTGGGTAGTAAAGTCAGTCATTATGTCAGTCAGTCAGTCAGTCAGTCAGTCAGTCAGTCAGTCAGTCAATCAGTCAGTTAGTTAGTTAGTTAGTTAGTTAGTTAGTTAGTTAGTTGTTGGTTGGTTGGGTGGTTGGTTGGGTGGTTGGTTGGTTGGTTGGGGGGTTTGGGTTTGGTTTGGGTTGTTGGGTGGGTGGGTGGGTGGTTGGGGGGTTTGGTTGGTTGGTTGGGTGGGTGGTTGGTTGGTTGGTTGGTTGGTTGGGGGGTTTGGGTTGGGTGGTTGGGTGGTTGGTTGGTTGGTTGGTTGGTTGTTTGGGTTTGGGTTTGGGTTTGGGTTTGGTTGAAAGGGTGGTTGGGTGGTTGGTTGGTTGGTTGGGTGGGTGGGTGGGTGGTTGGGTGGTTGGTTGGTTGGGTGGTTGGTTGGTTGGGTGGTGGGTGGTTGGTGGGTGGTTGGTTGGTTGGTTGGGGGGTTTGGTTGGTTGGTGGTTGGTTGGGTGGTTGGGTTTTTGGGTTTGGGTTTGGGTTTGGGTTTGGGTTTGGGTTTGGGTTTGGGTGGTTGGGTGGTTGGTTGGGTGGTTGGTTGGTTGGTTGGGTGGTTGGTTGGTTGGGTGGTTGGGTGTTTGGTTGGTTGGTTGGTTGGTTGGTTGGTTGGTTGGTTGGTTGGTTGATTGGGTGGGTGGTTGGGTGGTTGGTTGTGTGGTTGGTTGTGTGGTTGGTTGTGTGGTTGGTTGTGTGGTTGGTTGGGTGGTTGGTTGGGTGGGTGGTTGGTTGGGTGGGTGGTTGGTTGTGTGGGTGGTTGGGTGGTTGGTTGGTTGGTTGGGTGGTTGGTTGTGTGGTTGGTTGTGTGGTTGGTTGTGTGGTTGGTGTGTGGTTGGTTGGGTGGTTGGTTGGGGGGTTTGGGGGGTTTGGTTGGTGGTTGGTTGTTTGGTTGGTTGGTTGGTTGGGTGGGGGGTTTGGGGGGTTTGGTTGGTTGGGTGGGTTGTTGGGTGGTGGGTGGTTGGTTGGTTGGGTGGTTGGTTGGTGGTTGGTTGGGTGGTTGGTTGGGTGGTTGGTTGGGTGGTTGGTTGGGTGGTTGGTTGTGTGGTTGGTTGTGTGGTTGGTTGTGTGGGTTGGTTGGGTGGTTGGGTTGGTTGGTTGGTTGGTTGTGTGGTTGGTTGGTTGGTTGGTGGTGCCATGTACCAACACAGTGTTTACGGTACAAGTTACAGTCGACAAGAACAGGCTAGATTAGAGTTAACAAAAGAAGAGTTACAATCACCACGGAAGCGTGGTATAGGTAAGAACACGGAGAATACTGATGATAACTCAACACTAGAACGATGAATATAAGAAAGGGAGAGCACTCGAGCTGATATCGTAGCATCACGTGACGAGACGGAGGTGACGTCGCAACCAAGAAACGTCTAGACTTCAGTCAGGCCCAAGGTGTTCGTTTGAAAGTTTGTAGAACTATATTCAGGTGTTAGAAACAGAAAATAAGTTATATCAACACTACTGTTAAGTGTGTCCAGATGTCTTGCGACAAGACAGAACAACTAATTATGTGATCGTGATGAATTCAGATCAAATTGGACGCATTTCTGGCTGTCAAGGTGGATTGTGCAGTGTGCCCAAGATGGCTAATCAACGAAGTAAGTGAACAGTAACTAAACATTAACTTTGTAGTTCCGGGAATAACGTCGCTGCGCTTGAAACGACAGCTGCCCACACCTATGACTAAAAAGAATATTTATCACAGTCGTCACAGAAGAAGATAATGCCTGTCTAGCCTCCTACACACTGTCAGCATGATGGGGTTGTGAACGACTGTATGTTTTAACATTCGTCAAAAATAAAGGTGAATGGCTCTTGGACGTCAGCGTTCCACTTGTTCAACAGTTACTGCTACATGTTTTCGTGAAGTGTGTCAACGTCTACAACAACGAACCACAAGGAGATGATTGGCAGTTAGTTAGTTAGTTAGTTAGTTAGTTAGTTAGTTAGTTAGTCAGTCAGTCAGTCAGTCAGCCAGCCAGCCAGCCAGCCAGCCAGCCAGCCAGTCAGTCAGTCAGTCAGTTCGCGGTTCCAACGTCACAGCAACGGGTCGTCCCTATTATGCTCCGTTCCTGTGCCAGTGAATATTACATAAAATGCTCCTCACTGCCAAATGTGAAAAGTGGAAAAGACAGGAGTCTCGACAACCAACAGCCCGCACAGGTACACTGTGCATAATGCCGCCGCCAGAATGTCAGCACAAAAGTCCTCAAGGAAACACACAGTTCATCTTTGATGGAATCGGCAGTCATTTTTCCATCTGGATGTTTTCCAAGATGATCACCCACACGGTCTAGACACCTCCATATGCTGTATGTTTCGTTGTCAGATGTTTTACAATGCCGTCGCCAGAAGGCCAACACAAAAACCCTCCACGAAACACACAGCCCATCTTATATGGAAGTGGCAGCAATTTTCCCATCCGGATACAAATCTATCACGCTTTATGTAAAAAGATATGGAAATATGGTATATGGCCAAAAGATTGGAAGAGTTTGGAAAGTTTCTGCTGTTGTACACAGTCAAATGCCTTTGAATAATCCACAAAACATGAGAATAGGTTTACATTAATTTCTCTGCACTTCTCTATTATTAAACGTATGTTGAATATGTATCTTCATATATCTTCATTCCAATACTACAAAATGACAACCTGAAATTATGCACCAAGTGTAGAACTGTTGCCCTGATCAGTCATGAAAGTAAAATTCTACTAAAAAATCATAATGGGAAGACTTTGTAAGATAATGGAAGAAGAAATTAACGTGGTTCAAGCTGGATTTAGACAAGGAAGATGAACAAGAGATCACATATTCAACATACGTTTAATTATAGAGAAGTGCAGAGAAATTAATGTAAACCTATTCTCATGTTTTGTGGATTATTCAAAGGCATTTGACTGTGTACAACAGCAGAAACTTTGGTAAATCATGAGGAATTTGGGCTTTCCATAACATGTAATACAACTAATAACAATGTTCTATCTAGACCAACAAGCAGCACTTAGAATAGATGGCGAGACATCAGGTTGGTTTGACATTAAGCAAGGAGTCCGTCAGGGATGTGTGCTGTCCCCCTATTTGTTTAACCTGTACGCCGAAAATATAATGAGAAATGTCCGAGATGATATAAACAGGGAGTAATATGATGCCCTAAATATCGGTGGTCATGACATACCAGAGATTCGATATGCTGATGCTATCCACAACATAGAATGGTATCAATCAATCAATCATGTGCAATGCCGGAAAGCGTGGGCGGTCATGACTCGCCATTTCACTCCATCACCAGTGTCGTGGATTAGCTCAGTGTTCCTGTCTCGTCCATGTCCATGTGGCCAAGCCATCCAGGTATTTTCCACTCGGTCTGCCTCTTGGTCTGTTCCTTCGATCTTGCCAGTTGTCACCAAGTTCTCCAATCCATTTCTTCTCATAACATGTCCAAAAAATGTTGACTGTCTACGTCTAATTTTTCTAATCAGTTTACGATGTTCATTTGTATCCTGTAGTATTTGGTCATTGGTTTGTCTATCTGTCCATGGTATTCTTTGCAGAATATAGAATGGTATAGAAAACTTAATAACCTCAACCCAATTGAATAGTGAAAATCACAACTTATATAGCAAAAACAAAGATAATGCATACAGACAAAGCTACTATGGAGAAAGAAATATATGTTATCTATCTATCTATCTATCTATCTATCTATCTATCTATCTATCTATCTATCTATCTGTCTGTCAGTCTGTCTGCTTGTCTGTCTGTCTGTCTGACCCGGCCCGGCGTCACCCAGTCCCTGGTGGGGAGCATCTCATTTAGTTCATATAAGTAGTCATATAAGCTCCCGTTCCCGACTATATGTCTGCTTGTCCGTCTGTCTGTCTGTCTGTCTGTCTGACTGACCCGGCCCGACTTCGCCCAGCCCCTGATGGGGAGCATCTCATTTAATTCATATAAGTAGTCATATACGTTCCCGTTCCCGACTGTCTGTCTGTCTGTCTGACGACCCGGCCTGGCTGTCTGTCTGTCTGTCTGTCTGTCTGTCTGTCTGTCTGTCTGCCCGTCCGTCTGTCTCTCCCTCCGTCTATCCCACTCTCGCTATCTATCGGGTCAGATCTATCTATCTATCTATCTATCTATCTATCTATCTATCTATCTATCTATCTATAGCCAGGGGACTTAACCTAAGATATAGCAATGCTACTAAACGTTATGTCCCTTCATATTTTTGTCTGATGTTAAGTCATGTTATTTAAATATTAAATTTTAGTAAGTAAATAGCTGAAACAAACATAAATAACTATGACAGTTGGTTGCACAGGACTGACAAGAAGACGTGTAGAAAATTTCATCTCAATCGGATGGACCGTTTGCGAACGCATAAAGAACGGACGGACGGGCGGGCCGGCGTGCATGCACGCACGCACGCACGCACGCACGCACGTACGTACGTACGTACGTACATACATACGTACATACATACATACATACATACGTACGTACATACATACATACATACATACATACATACATACATACATACATACATACATACATACATACATACATACATACATACATACATACATACATACATACGTACATACATACATACATACGTACATACGTACATACATATGTACGTACGTACGTGCGTATGTACATACATACATACATACATACATACATACATACATACATACATACATACATACATACATACATACATACATACATACATACATACATACATACATACATACATACATACATACATACATACATACATACATACATACATACATACATACATACATACATACATACATACATACATACATACGTACGTACGTACGTACGTACGTACATACGTACATACGCACGCACGCACGCCCGCGCGCGCGCACACACACACACATAGACAGACAGACAGACAGGCAGGCAGGCAGGCAGACAGGCAGACAGACAGACAGACAGACAGACAGACAGACAGACAGACAGACAGACAGACAGACAGACAGACAGACAGACATTTTTTATAGATATAGATGAGGAAACATTGGAGTTGGTAGGAAATTTCGAATATCTTCGGTCAGTGATTACCAACAATGGTGACACGATGAAAGAAGTTAAAAGACGAATATCTGTTGCTCTTCAAAGACTAAAACAACTTAATAAATTGTGGAGTGGGGCAGATAGAACTACAAAAAGTAGATTTTTAAGAACCTGCATCTTTCCTATTGGAACATACGCCTGTAAGACCTGGGCACTTACTAAACAAGCTGAACAGCGCATAAATGCCTTTGAATATAAATGCTATAGACGAGTTCTGGGAGTATCTTGGATAAAGAAAAGAACAAATGCGTCCATGCTTGAAGAGCTGAATACTGAAGAAGGTTGTCTTAAAAACGATAAAACAAAGGAAATTAAAATATTTTTTCACTTTAAACGACATGAAAGTTTGGAGAGAACAATAATGGAGGGGTATATGCCTGGTAAGAGAGGAAGAGGACGGCCATAGAGAACATGGGGAAGGATGTGGCGGATGATCTCCAGATGGGTGAATCGGACGCGGGACATCTTGCTTATGATCGAGAGGTTTTCCGGAAGGTTGTTATGGGAACGAGGTTCTGCAAATGACATGCTTCTGAATGAATGAATGAAGTTGTGGATTAGCTTCTTTGCAAATACGAAATATAAATGGGTACTTAAAATCGATCACGACAGAGCATTCAAGGTGCATATTATTATTATTTACTAAATTATCACTCAGTAAATTACTGCAGGTTCATGAAGCGTAGTTAAACCTGATTTTTTTTTTCCAACATTGCAGCATGCAAGTTGTTTCCTTGACAACATGTCAACTGTGGAAATTCTGAAACGAACAATAATAAGCAATAAAAGGACCACATTATTTCACTGAAAGAAAAATATGTGTATATATATGTCCATATCCAAAGAAGAAAACAAACAACAACAAAGATTCGTCTACAAGGATACCCCATGAAACAAGTAAAGAGCTTCAAGTACTTAGAAAGTATAATATCATCAAATCAAATGGCAAATCAGAAAATGAGATCGAGAATAGCCGCAATAAGGCAAACAAACTTATTGGACAACTGGCACCCGTACTAAAGAACAAACATGTATCAGTAGATACTAAACCACTCTACAACAGAATCTTTCTACCAACTCTATGCTACCAATGCTAAACAATGACAATTATTGAAAAAGAGAAAAGAAAATTACAACAACTGAAATGAGAAAAATACCCAACGTTTCAAAAAGAGAGAAAATCAGAAATGAAGACTTACTTGAGGATAAAATCAGCGCTAGATATCATTAGAAAACAGCAAATTAAATGGTTCGGCCACATAACTAGGCTACCAACTTACAGTATACCACAACAAGCATGGTGCACAGACCATACGAGACGAGAAGAAGAGGCTGATCATGTAAACGATGGACAGAGGAAATAACAGAGTCCATGTGAATCTCGATATATGAAGCCATAAACGAGCACTATATCGCTGTTTATGTTTGACCTCGACACAACCGTTCAAGAGGAACCAGATGCGATGAGATGTCCGTATACTGTAAACTTGCATATCGTGAGTTGCAGTCACGTATTGCCGGCTTCGTGGCTTAGAGGTTATGACTTTTCTTCGTAATCTCGTATACTCTCGTCGGTAACGTGATGACGGTGAGAATCAGCAGTGGTTCGAATTGCATTGGTAACTTACTGGGTATGTTAGCCGGCCGCTCAGAAAGCAATGGCAAACTACTGAGCGTAATCTTGCCAAGAGATCAACATACAACTAAAACATGCTGGTGTTGACAGCGATGTCCTGTAAAAGGATATGCAAAACAAACAAACAAAAAAAGTCACGTATTATCAGCATACTATGCAGTGAAGAAGAATACATGTTGTATTGTGCATGATTTGAAGTGTTCGTGGTATCGAAGGAATCAGCGAAGACGTTACGTGATTTTTTTCAACCGTCAAATCACCCCCTGTGTATTCAACAACTGTATAAAGTGGAAAACTTCTTAATGCGTACTGTAAAAAGAAATATGAGAGTTGCAGTAAGGCCAAGCCATCAACACACTCCATCAAACTTTAAACATTCATACATCTGTGCCGGTTCTGCTTAAGAATAGAAACCCAAGAGAAGACCACCCGAAACGTTCGTGATGACCCAAGATACAATGCTCCAGAAATTCTAGGAACAATTGTGGACTTATAGGTTGGAGGAAATCAGTCTCATACCTCTTGATTCTACTGTTTCAGCTTGCACATCAATAAAAGTGTCAAAGATCCAGCAAAAATAACAAGTCATGATGACAACTTCTACGTCTGCAAAGTGATTCCAAACGACAACAAATTCTAACGCTACGAAATATAAAGGGACATATGTTAGCGCAATACACGTCTGGGACAGATAAACCTCACAAAACGAAAGAATGCCATTATGTTTGCTCTACAGCCTGTAAACAACGAGAAACTTTTCTTACCGCGGGCTAGGGTAGAGCTGAGGATAATATATGCTATTAAGAAACGTGACATGACTGAACATTTAACATTGTCTCCGTTCAAGAATTATTCATGTTTCGAATCAGCATGGTTGTGCAGGTCCGCATGGCCGAATGGATAAGGAACGGTGTTCTTAAACATCCGGTATGCTGATGCCGAGGTTAGCGGTTCATCCCCTACACCTGACAGCTGGACTAAAACGTTGACCTGTCGTCCTTGACTTGGGGACGTACATTACAAGTACCTCTGAAGTCGCAGTGGGTTCGAATGATGGCCAGGGAGACTGTTAATAGGGAAAGCAAGCTCACACGCAAAATTCAGTCCATCACTACTATAAAAATAGTGTGTATGGACTACGCTTAAGTTCAAAGCGAGCGAGCGAGCGCAAAAATAAAAAGCATGTTGTGTTTTGTAAATTGCTGGGAAAAACCAGGTCATCAAATTCAACGTTCACTGTGTATTGCAAATACCGAAGGAATGGACAGTCTCCAAGACTCAGCTCTAAGCTAACTTCTGAATATCACACTATGTTGTGAAATCAGAAAAATATTCCTTTTCTGAAACAGGGTTTGTAGTTTAGTTAAGATGGTAGACTTTAGCTCAAGCTGCTGTAAACAGTTTCAATCTGTCATCACATTCAGTCTCGCGTTCTGGCTTTGACCGGAAGTGATACTTGGTTTCAATTACCACCCAGCCAGTGACATTATGCTCACCTGCCGGTCTGGTGGTTATGGGTTTGAATTCAAATCGGGGCGGAGTTTTGAAAGTTACCTAGGCTTCCAATGGACCCATCCTACAATGGGCACGATGGAATGTCTTGGGAAGTACAGACGGCCGGTGTGATATCGACCACATCATCCTTCGCGTGCTGATTGCTTTATAAACATGTGGGGTTTGTACCATATGCCCAATACGCCTCACAACTTGTAAACATATCCTTAACTTGCTTACTTACACATAGACATCAAAATAAACGCATGTAACTCATAATGATACCTTTATAAACTACCAACAACAATGTTTCAACTGTCTTACATCATTTTGTGACTTACTGACTTGCCCTTCCTAGTTTTTGTGGTGTGTGTGTGTGTGTGTTTGTGTGTGTGTGTGTGTGTGCGCGCGCGCATCTGCGTGAGAGCGAGAGACAGAATGAGTGAAAGAGATAGCGCGAGAGAGAGAGAGAGAGAGAGAGAGAGAGAGAGAGAGAGAGAGAGAGGTAAGCGCAGACCGAGACAACTAATGTTGGGAGGACTGGGAGAATGGGATATAGGTATATCGATGGTGGAAGTGATCTAGAACAGTGCTTCCTAAAGTGGTGGTCCGCGGACCGTTGCCGGTCCACGAGCCCTTCTTTCCTGTCCGCAACGTGAGTTAAAAAGAAAAAAAAACAGTAAGACAAAAGTTAAATATTTTCTCCTTTGAGGATTGTTCAGAACTTTTTAAAAACAAGATTGTCCTTTTCTCAAAACATGATATCCGCACCGGTTTTATGGTGATTTAATTTTAAAATAAATTGAGCCCAAGGAGTATTTATTTTTAAGGAGACATGCATCATTGGTTCAATGGGAAGGTTAAAAATAGTAACCAGCTGAGACCGATACTAAAAGCCGGCTGGGTCGACGACATTTGTTTGTTGACGACGTGCGTTCCTTTTGTTTCCTGTGTGACGAAAAGTGAGAAAGGTGCACATTATAATTTGCTGATTGTCATAAGATGCAGAACACACGTGATTTTCGTTGTACGATTATAATGCGTTTTGCAATCGTCTGAGCGAGTGAAGGTGTTAGATACATCTGCCGACGTCATTTATTTACAACAGGAACCGTTGTTATCCACCATTTTAATGGTCTCCGGAAGTGGCATCATTGCGCATCCACCTTTTCTACCATCCGTGGTATAGCCTCATTTACGGAGGAAATCTATGTTTTTGAAACGTTTTAGTGGCAACACTCACTGCATCCAGAACAAAAATATCTACCTTCGACCTCTTCGATGACCATTAAGTTTTGGCACTCTTCCGAACGACGGTCCCAAATTATTTATTGTAAAATGCATCCCTTATAGGGCTTCATAAGGTCATTTCCGGGGCGATGTGTTGTCAATCCCTTCCGTTTGAGAGTATCGTCGTCTGCTAGACTCTATACCGATCGACGTTTGAGTGTGTGACGGACTGCTAGACCGATCGATGGATACAATAAGGGTTTATGGGTCCGGAGGGCCCTCGCTGTCGTCGGAGTGTATATACATATCTTGTGCTACCGACGACAGTGAGGGCCCTCCGGGCCCAGACACATTTATTGTATCCATCCATCGGTCTGGCAGTCCGTGACACACTGAACCGGAAGTGATCGACAACACATTCAATGCTCGTTCCGATATATTTATTTTTTTTTTTCCCCCGCGGATATACCGATACAAGAGTTTAGACCATTTTTCCCGACAGTGTTTACAACTTTAGTGCCATAATTTCCACATATAACTGTGAAATATTATTGGTACGTATTTCCATTTTCTAAGTTTTTTATTTTATTTCGTAGTTCGTATTTTTTATTATATCAGCTATTGAGGCCCTGTAAGGGATGATTTTTACGTTAAATAATTTGGGACCGTCGTTCGGAAGAGTGCCTAAGCTTCTTTTTTTTTTTGTAACGCGTAAGTAAAACTTTCATTGATTACTTCTAATTAAGTAAATAAAGAAAATGCATTTGTTACTAAATAAATACCATTGTGATCGTCTGCATTCTGTAACTCTGTACTCCGATCTAAACTAAATAAGATGATAGCTCATTTACGACAATGGGGTTTGCTGCTATAAACACACACACACACACACACACACACACACACACACACACACAATTTCTTTTTTGTCTGCATTGTAAATATTATATTTATATTAAAATGTATATTGAGGTCATATAAAATTCCAGATTAAAGGGAGAAAATTTTTTTACACGACATCGGTCCCTGGTGCAAGAGGAAAATTTTATGTCGGTCCGCGAAAGTGAAACGTTTGGGAAGCACTGATCTAAACACAGGAGACAGGCGACTGAACAGTACGTTGAAGTCTCGCACCCGTTCTTCATCTGTCCCCGTTAAAACCCAGTGGCTTTGTTGTTTACATATATACATCCGTATGATAATGTGTAATAGTATTAGTCATGTTTGTTTTGTTGCTGACCGAAACGGCAGACATGTACATTGTATATTTAGATATGTTTTGTTGTTAGTCATTATTTTATTATTGTTATTACTTTTCCCCAGTGCGATTCTTTCCACATGCCCTGGGATCTTGTGTTCATGATTGTTGTTTTTCCGCGCATCTGAACATGATTTTTGTTTAATGTTACGACGTCACTTCCTGCTGCAGTCACGATTTGTCTCATTGATTAACAACACCCCTTCTCTCTCTCTCTCTCTCTCTCTCTCTCTCTCTCTCTCTCTCTCTCTCTCTCTCTCTCTCTCTCTCTCTCTCTCTCTCTCTCTCTCTCTCTCTCTCTCTCTCTCTCTCTCTCTCTCTCTCTCTCTCTCTCTCTCCCCGCTGCCTTCCTAGCATCTTCGACATTGTTCTCCGGAATGTGTAGTTCTACAGTCCAGTATGGTTAACATTTGCTTTTGCCCCTCTTGGAATGAACTCGGTGGTTGTTTGCTGTACTTCTTTGTTTAGATTTCTACCGTTCCTTTCATTTTGCCATGTCGTGCTTTGATGTTTTCACAGTAATTGTCCGTTAACACGACAACTCTTCGTTTGTAATCACAGAGACGCAATGGCTTTTGCTTCTGCAGAAATAGAGAAACTCCATAAACATCCAAGGTTTTACCGGTCTATCATTTCTTTGCAAAAAATGCGAAGAGGTGAAAGAAATATGGCTGAATCAAAAATGTATAGAGACTGGGACAAACCATGGAAAAAACTCACTTGTCATATATCAACAAATAATTCCCAGTGAGCTATTAACATCCATCTTTATAGCACTGCCATGGAAATCAAGCGCTTTAGAGGTTGAAGAGACTTGTGAGTCACGTGACAAATCTGTTACTGATAATAATTACGAGAAAAAAAGACACAAGATTAAAGCAGAAATTAGTGGTGAACTGTGCGAATTTGTAGAAGGAAAGGGCACAAACAATGCTATATACATTTTCAGGACACTATTAGTAACAGTTATAGAAGTAAAAACAAATCTATACTTGTGTTTGATAGATTACACAAAGGCGTTTGACAATGTGTAAAATTTGGAAGTAATCAAACTATTAGAATAACTAAACATTGACCGCAAAGATCTACAAACAATAAAGAACATATATTGGCAGCAAACAGCAGCCATATGAATCAACAATCTATTAGGAACATTTCAGTGTATTAAGACGGCGTCAGATAAGGTTGACCGGTCTCCCTTGATCTCTGGGTTATAAGACCTTCTCCGTAATCCTGTATACTCTCGTGAGTAACGTGAGGTGCGCGAGAATTAGTAGCGGTTCTCTCCGCGTCGGTAACTTATGGGGTATGTGAGCCGGTCGCTCAGAAAGCAACGGCAAACTACTGAGCGTAATCTTGCTAAGAAATCAACAATCAGCTGAAAGATGCTGATGTTGACAGCGATGTCCTGTAAAGAATATGCGAACAACAACAACAAAAAGATAAGGTTGTGTAATGTACCCTGGTTTGCTCTCATTGTATAGTGGACACATAATAAACTCTACAGAAAATATGTCAGGGATCCTGGTTGGTGAATATAATATAAATAAATTGCGCTCCAGAAAGTGATACAAAGTCAGGTCAAATCTTGTGAAGTTGAAGTCCGGTTTGCCATCCTGTAAGTTGATTAGATGGAGATTAGAATCTATCTCCCAGTCCTCCACTTCATCCTCTCAGTTGTTAGTATCTCCAACTTTCTGAGCGGCTATTTTTCTCTATTGTGTAGTTTATGTCGTGAATTTGCTTGACAGTGTTAGTTCCTTACTTGCTGGAAAATATAGACTAAAATCTCTAACTTTCACTCCTTTCTATTATTATCATCATCATCAAGTGCCATGTCAGCTGGCGTAGGCGTTCATGGCTCTCCACAGATCTCGGTCTATGGTTGTCTGGATCAACTCTGCTGATGATATTCCTCCATGCCACAGTCTCAATCCATCCAGCATAATGTCTCTTGGTCTGCCTCTACCTCTCTTCCCCTCGATTTTTCCAGTCGTCACGATGTTTTCCAACGCTTCTCTTCTCATCACAAAGAAAGCCGTTTGTCTCTTTCTTATTGTTGTAAATAATGTTTTAGTTTCATTATGAATAATATTTGATGGAAATGCAATAAATCTGTGGAAATGTAAACAATATAAAATAATATAAAGTAATTTAGTTATACATAAAAGAATGACGAAACATACAGGGCGTTGCGGAGACTAGCCTTCATCAGCAAATAATTACATAAACAAAACACAACATATTATCGCGGAGATGACCCTCCAGTGACTTCAGTTAGGCATAAAAACGGATGAGAAGAATAAAAAGATGAAAAAATTAGAGCAATGAAGAGACAATGAAAATTTGAAGGAAAAAAAAGTAGCAACATTTTTACAATTGTTGTAGATCTTTTGCATTGTCCGCCAGCAATACTGTATCATCTGCATAGCGAATATTGCTTATATTATAACTCCGATTAGTATTCCTGGCTTCTCTTTGATCTCTCTCGTTATTACTTCGCTATAGAGGGAGAAGAGATCCTGTGACAAGACATATCCCTGTCGTTCTCCTAGATTTGTTTGTCTATAATTGCCCTCTTTATTTCCCATTTTAATTGCTGCTGCTTGGTTCCAGTAAATAGTCTTTATTATTCAGAGAACTTTCTCATAAATGTTAACAGCTTAAAACATTTTAATCAGCTCATCATGTTTTACTTTATCAAATGCCTTGGTGTAATCTATGAAGTACAAATATGTGTCTTTCTGTGTCTCTATTGATCTTTCTATTAAAGTGTGTGTGTGTGTTTGTTTTTTGTTTTTTTGTTGTTGTTTTTTTGCCTCAATATAAAATTCAATATCTCAGTAACCAACTGAGGGAAAATGATGAGATTTAAACATATAACCTTATCATTATGTCCACCCAACAAAAACATTTTTGTTCTGGAGATTGTACAGCAGATTTCAATATTTGTTTATATGCCGTATATATTTTATAGCCCCCACATTCATTCCATCATTTTAAGAGTATTACCGTTTCAGCAAGACACAGCCGCGCTGTTTTCGAATTTTGTCTGCGCGGTTTCCGCTTTTGGCAGACTGGGGGAATTTATATGGTGTAGTTCAGAGGTGTCGTCAAACTGTGGGTTCTTTCATGAAATGTGATTATATAAATAAACTAGCTGGCTCGGCCCGGCTCCTGGCGGGGATCTATCTATCTATCTATCTATCTATCTATCTATCTATCTATCTATCTATCTATCTATCTACCTACCTACCTACCTACCTGCCTGCCTGCCTGCCGACCGACCGACCGACCTACCGATATCTATCTATCTATCTATCTATCTATCTATCTATCTATCTATCTATCTATCTATCTATCTATCTATCTATCTATCTATCTAACCTAGCTACCTGCCTGCCTGCCTGCCTGTCTGCCTGCCTGCCGGCCGACCGACCGACCGACCGACCTACCGATATCTATCTATCTATCTATCTATCTATCTATCTAACCTACCTACCTACCTACCTACCTGCCTGCCTGCCTGCCTGCCGGCCGACCGACCGACCGCCGACCGACCGACCAATGACCGACTGACCGACCGACCGACCGATATCTATCTATCTATCTATCTATCTATCTATCTATCGATCTATCTATCTATATATCTATCTATCTATCTATCTATCTATCTTTCTATCTATCTGTCTATCTATCTATCTATCTACATACCTACCTACCTGCCTGTCTGCCTGCCTGCCGGCCGGCCGGCCAACCGACCGACCGACCGACCGACCCACCCACCCACCCACTCAGCCAGCCAGCCAGCCCTCCACCCACCTACCTTTCTGCCTGCCTACCTACCTACTTAAATAGATACCTACCTACCTTTCTGTCTGTCTGTCTGTCTGTCTGTCTGTCTGTCTGTCTGTCTGTCCGCGCTATTAAATATTGATAAAAGTTACTGGAAAAAACGTCAGGACCATGTGTTGAAAGAGGAAGAGGACTATTGGAGAAAGGATGGATTGAATTTTATGCAACCGAGAGCAATCATCAACCTACTGGAATCGTCCGACACAGATTAAGGTCTGAGCAGATCGCAGACCTTAATCTACGTACACACTTACTGGGATATTTTGCTCCAACTATTCAGACGAATTGCAGGCCCTAAACATTACAGCATCAGCATCAGCTGAAGAAACAAGAAGGAAATGAAAAATAAGGTAAGAAATATATTCCTTCTACTTTCCTGTTAATTTACAAATTATTTACCCCGTGCCTCTGTAAATTCTCTGTCTTTACTAATATTACACATTGCACCCCTCTCGGGATTCTCCGTGGTGAAGTGGTCAAGCCGTCTGACTCGGGCTCCGAAGGTTGTATGTTCGATTCCGGGCCGCGTCCTTCATTTCACGAGTGCATCTTTTCGGAGACTCCCGAGGGTCGTCGCTGGAGCTACGGAGTTCGTGCTTTGTGCGACGCTTTCCGCGCTGCGGAAAGAAACTGAGCCATGTGGGATAAAAAACCCGGTGCAATGCAGCCGACCCTGTAGATTTTAAGCTAGTTCTTTCATTGCACCCACTCCCATACGAATCCGGATACGCCTTTGTGTGTCATCAGAATTTGCAGGTCTCCCATTACCGTAAAAATAATTTTGTTAGCAAGAAATCACTAGTTGTTCAGCAAAACATCAAAGGAATGTTGCCGCTTTCAATGATTTAAGTTGTTTTTGGACCTATCAAAGACATATTCCTTGGGTGGGGGTATATATAAGACGGCTGGAAAAATTTCATAACGATGCAACAGACAGTTTTCAAAATAATTGATCGTGAATGAAGGCAAACAAATGTGGACATACTATAGTGTCCGTGTTATCATAATATCAACCCTTATAATTTCTGTTTGTTCAAGTTCACAGAGACACCATTAATTGGTATGGAGTTTCCAGGTTTATCAAAACAAAAGCCCACTGCAAGTTCTTCTACCGCCCTAAGGTAGAGATACAAGATAGTGGCGGGAAAGGAGATATGGCTAACTAAAGTAGGTGGAGATACAACAGCACACGAGTCTGACTAACTAAAGGAGGTAAAGATACAAAATACTTTTATATTGCTAACTGAAGTCGGTGGAGATACAACAGCACATGAGTCTGAATAACTAAAGGAAGCGGAGATACAAAATACTGGTATATTGCTAACTGAAGAAGGTGGAGATACAACAGCACATGAGTCTGGCCAACTGAATGAAGTGGAAACACAACAAAGGAAAGTATATCTAACTGAAGGGGGTGGAGGCGCAACAGATGGGAGTTTGGCTAACTGAATGATGTGGAGACACAACAGAGGGGAGTATAGCTAACTGAAACTGGTGGGGAGTACAGCTAACTGAAGGGATGGAGAGATAATAGCAGGGGGTCTGGTTAATTGAAGACGGGTCGATAAATTTCTCATTTATGATAAATCCGGCCGATGTCTACTCATTTTGCACCGAACATTGCTTGAGGAAAATTGCAGAGACATTGAAAACCAACACAACATCCGGAATACCAAATTAATGCACAAAAGAATTAATGACGTCATTAAGAAAAGAACATACACATCAGCGTGTTGTCTAAACACCAAAAGATGGCAAACTCATAACAGAAAAAGATCAGATTGTAAATACGTGGTCAGATTATGTGAAAGATCTGTATAACTATACACGAGTTAGTTAGTTGGTTGGTTGGTTGGTTGGTTGGTTGGTTACTTTGTTAGTCAGTCAGTCAGTCAGTCAGTCAGTCAGTCAGTCAGTCAGTCAGTCTGTTAGTTAGTTAGTTAGTCAGTCAGTCAGTCAGTTAGTTAGTTAGTTAGTTAGTTAGTTAGTTAGTTAGTTAGTTAGTTAGTTAGTTAGTTAGTTAGTTAGTTAGTTAGTTAGTTAGTTAGTTAGTTAGTTAGTTAGTTAGTTTCATTTCCAACTTCACGGTAAAGGGTCGCCCTATTGCTCTGTTCCTGTGCCAGTGGATAAAGCACAAAATGATCCTCACTGCCCCGTGTGAAAAGTGGAACGGACAGGAGTCTGAACAACCCGATAGCCGACACATAGGTATACATGCATAAGGCCGCTGCCAGAACGTCAACACCAAATGTCCGCTACGAAAAATACCGTTCATCGTCGATGGAAGCGGCAGTCACCAGAAAACCAACTGTCAAACATTACTGCATAAGGCAAACCCAGTTAGAGTCCTCTCACACTTGTTTGCCCTCATTCACATTCAGTTATCTTGAAAAGTATCTATTGCATGGTTATTAAATTGTTCCTGCCTTCTTATATTTACTCCCGCCCAAGGAATATGTCTTTGATAGATCCAAGGCAACTGAAATCCTGGAAAGCGACGACATGTCTTTGATGTTATGGCGAAAATGTTGTGAATTCAGGCTAACAAACTTGTTTTACAGTAATGCACGTCAATCCGGGTGACGTCATAAGGCATATCCATAATCGTATGGAAGTGGGTGCAATGAGTAATATTAGTAAGGACGGAGAGTCATGGGGTAAATAAGGTGAAAACTAAATGGAAATGGACAGGAAAGTAGAAGGAATATATATCTTACCCTATTTTTCATTTCCTTCTTTTTTCTTCAGCTGCTGGTTAATAATATGTGCACAAGGAATCATGTTACTAGGATGTATTTAGCTTTTTTACATGGAGTTCGTGACAGCTTCCAAACAGCTGTGCGTTAATGTGCGTATGGAGTGACCTGAGACGATACCACAATTCAATCATCATGTGTTTTTAGGGATCTGTTCAGCTGTCTGAGTAGTATGTTCACACGTGCACATGGGTGATATAACCGTTTTGAGTTTTCGTTAAAGATTGTCTACTCTGCTATTTACTGTTCAGAGACAAATCCATGATTACCTCTTTTTACACGACGAATATAGTTGTGAATGTCTCTGTAGTGGGATTCCTTCTTAACAGCCAAGATGTTCGTCCTCTTTTCATTGAAGTTTATAGATTGATTCGTATGTTCTTGTGTTGTCCCCTCATATAGATTGATTCGTATATGCTTGTGTTGTCCTGTCATTTGACAACGTGTTTGTTCTCATGTTTCTTGTTATGTCACAATATTTCAGTTTCCACCGCAGTACTACTCTTCTGCTGGTATTCAATGCGTTTAGTGTTGTTTTGTTTTTGTTTTTTAATGCCAGTTGTTTGCAACTGTTGAGGGCTTGCGGAACTGAAAATTCATCAGTGTGGCATACTGTAAATATTAAAAGTAATAGTATATACGAAGTAATTATTAAAATAGTATTTTGATGTGTAACACGAAAAGTAAATAACGGTGGCACGGTCTAGGAGGTCTACCATCGACAATGTGATACATATTTACGAATCCAATCGTCAGAAGTCCTTGTGTTTTCCCACTATATATCTAATGAAAAGTGGCAGAATTTGTATTACAATGGCGGTTATTACTGTCTGTAGAGGATGGGCCTTAAACACTAGCATCATATCATTGGCGATGTGTTAGAGATACAAGCCTCAGTAGAATTTACTAATGTCACGACCATCTGTCTGTGTCAGATGAGACTTACAATGAAGAGATAGACCCACTAACTTGTAAACATCGCATCCGAAGTCTAAAATGGTCTCCTTTTTTCCTCTTTTTCTATGTGGTCCTAGGGTCATCGATTAACATCAAAGAGCATCCCGACCTCAATACAACATAAGGCAGTTTCGACTGTACCATACACAGCTATAACCACATCATCACATTGTCCTACTAAGCCTTGCTCGTAGTCATAGAGGAGAGATGTGATCACCGACATGAGTCGAGGAAGAACATGTCTTTTACCTAACAACTAGCTAGTCATACACAAAGAGTGTATAACGCAACCTATCAGATGTATAATATTACACACGAACACAACAAGCTGTCCCATCTCGACCTTTGGCTACTCATGTAACATGACATGTCACATGTCACATGTCCACTGTCCTAACCAGCGACGTTATCGTGTCTCAAATCGGCCGTCTACACTTTCGTTACCTCTCTATGTGTCCATACGAATTTTTGCGTTGCTCCTCAGAGACCCGTTTCCAAGACCAATATATGTGCAGGGGAGCTAACTCACGATGATCGCCATGTATGGGTGTGATTCCACTATATTGTCAACATTGCATCTGAAGGCTAAAATCCCCCATCTTTCTCTCTTGTATGTGTCTATGTAGTCCTAGGGTCATCGAGTAACACTAAAGAGCATCCCGAACTCAATACAATATAAGGCAGTTTCGGCTGTACCATACACAACTATAACCATGGCATCACATTGTCCGACTAAGCCTTGCTCATAGTCATATATAGGAGAGATGTTATTACTGACACGAATCGAGGAAGACATGTCTTTTACCTAACAACTAGCGAGTCATACACCAACGAGTGTATATCGCAACCTATCAGATGTATAATATTACACACGAACACAAAAAACTGTCCCAAATCGAACTTAGGCAATGCATGTAACATGATATGTCACGTGTCCGCTGTCCTAATCAGTGACGTTATCACGTAGCACATTAGGCATCTACACTTTCATTACCTCTCTATGTGTCTATACGTGACTTTATATCTTTATCCAGAAACTCATTTGCAAGACCAATATAGGTTTTTCAGTGTGCCTGTTCAGTGCCACGCTTCACGTCCAGACAAAAGTACAGCTCCTGTGTAGCACTTCAACAGTCAAGTAAGAAAATATGGTAGACAGGTTATTAGAACCGTTGGCCAAAAAAACTTATAAATATCTCCCCCAAACTTATGCAAAGTATGAAACTGTGATAACCAAATGTGAAATATTTGGACAAATTTCAACCAGACTTATAAACAGTAGGAAAACTATGTTAAACAAATGTGAAAAGTTTGGTCAAATTTCAATCCAAACATATAAATACCTCAGCCAAACTTATGAAAAGTAGAAAACTTTGTTAACCAAATGTGAAACATTTCAGCCATAGTTCAAACAAACGTAAACATATCGCAGCCAAACTTATAAAAAGTAGGAAACTTTTGTTAACTAAAGCGAAAATGTTGGCAAGTAGTTACGTATCAAGACAATCGAATTTTGAAACATCTGAAGTCGGTTTATGATGTTACCTATCTGGAGCCATACTCTTCATATAGTAAACTATGACTTCAGAAATCTGGAGGGACTCCAGATTTACGACTTGAATACCACATACATTTCATAAAATGCACTTAATCTCTGACCCTCATAAAATGCACTTAATCTCTGACCCGTAAATTATATACCGCATATAACCAAACATTGCAATCCCGAGAACACAATTTATTTTTGTTGGGTATACATAATGATAAAGTTCTAGGCTAGATCGCATCGCTTCCCCCCCCCCTACCCCTCCCCCCATTTGGTTACTAAGTTATGAATTTTTATACGGGGGCAAACAAATGTGAACGCACTTTAGTTCTGGAACCTGCCAGCCGCCATTATACTGGTTATACAGTTCACGATACAAACAACCGCAGACAAATGTAAAAGCACACCACACGAAATTCACAGCTCACAGTGTCGCTCAACCCACTTAACTCAGTAGCTCAGAGACGGAACCATGTACTACCAGTAGAACATAAGTAAAATGCGTAATCAAACCGTAGCCACAAGCATAAACACTCCAGAGGTCTTACAGTTCAATCACCTATACTCCATATAGTACCGGAAGTCATAATTATACACGAGAGGAACAGTATGATATTCTGAATAATAATGAAGGACGATGAATTTTAAAGATGGAAGTTCAGAATGCTCCTAACTATATGAAAACTAGCAAGACCCCGGGTCCAGACAACATCCGAACATAAATGATTAATGTCTTAGGACAGTAGTTCCCAAGCTTTTCAAGCAGAGGGCCATAGCTACTGTTTTCGATAGTTAAGCGGGCCACAACGTTATAAAATTATAAAAGTCGTGCAATATCCTTCTTACCTTTCTTAACCTAAATTTTAAATCAGTTTCGAACATCGCTATTAATGTAATTCATTTACAATTGTAACTGTTCTTCATAACCAGTTACTTAATTTCAGATGCCAGTTTATCAATGTCTGGGCACAAATCTGTCGTGCCCAAAGTCATAAGCGCAGCTAGGTTACTGTCGGTGAGTCTGGAACGTTGCTTGTGTTTGTTTGTAACGTTCATTGCGGAAAATGACTGCTCGAGACCTCGCGTGCCACTTTCTGACAGCTGGCGGGCCACAAGTGGCCCGCGGGCCGTGGTTTGAAAACCTCTGTCTTAGAAGAATATGGAATAGACCAAGTCACCAGACTGCTGAACACAATATATGATACTGGAGATACTCTTTCTGAATTACGGAATTCTATATATATTGCAATCCCAAAGAAATCAGGAGCCTTGGAATGTGGTGAATATCGAACAATTAGTATAATGAGCCACATCACGAAGACTTTTTCTAAGAATTATCATGCAAAGAATTAGGAAGAAAATACAACCGAAATAGGGGAAGAACAATGTGGAATCGTAGAAGGCAGGGGTACAGTAAATGTTGTGTATTTTCTAAGAACATTAATTGAGCTTTACAAAGAAGTAAATAAAAACCTACATCTTTTCTTTATTCACTACACAAAGGCTTTCGGTAAAGTAAGACATGTCATCATGATGAAGATGCTTTGCAGATCTACAAATTGACGGGGGAAACCTTAGACTTGTAAACAAGATATATTAAAACCAACAAGCTGCCCTATAGAACGACAGAATAAGTAGCCTATTAAGAGAGGTGTGCGACGGGGATATGTAATATTACCAGATCTATTTTCCCTGTACAGTGAAAATATTCTCAGAACTGTTGACAATATGAAAGGAATCACCATTGGGGGACATAACATCAATAACATTAGGTATGCGGATGATACAATATTGATTGCGGACAATGAACAGGATCTACAACATTTAGTAGATGCGGTTGTTGTACATAGTAAACAACTAGGGTTAGAACTAAATTGTAAGAAGACACAGACTATGGTCGCCACAAGGAAGAGAGAAATACTACAGTGCAATTTACAGGTAAGTGGGAATATTCTTAAACAAGTGAATCGGTACAATTATGTCGGAACAGTCATAACATCCGATGGGAGGTGCCTTCTTAAGATTAGAACTAGGATCGCTATGGGGAAGGCAGCCTTTTGCAAGGTGGAAAACATACCGACCAATAAAAAGATGTCATTTGCAACGAGTGTTCAAGTGCTACATAGAACCTTACTTTTTTATGAATATGAAACGTGGACAATGAGCAGACAAGCTGAAAAATATCTAATAGCATTGCATATGTGGTTTCTGGGGAAAATGTAAAACATACCATGGACAGGCAGAAAAACCAATGTGCAATTCCTACAAGAAGCAAATGAGAACAGTAAACTGATTAGAGAAATTAGACAAAGTCAAAATATTGTGCACAGATTATGAGAAGAAATACATTAGAGAACTTGGTGTGGACTGGCAAAATTGTGGGATCTGGTAATCGAGCGAGATGACGAAACATGTTCTAATTGGCATCGATGCGAATTGTTAAACGTTGATCTGATCCCCCATGTCGACCCAGTCTAGACGGGTACCAGAAAATATGTTGGGTAGTAAAGGTGCGCAATGCAATATTGCCAAATCACACCTCTAGTGCCGATTGGTGTATAAACATTTGGATCTAGCTCGATGTGCCTCACTGTATGTAAAAAAGAGTCTTTACTTTTACTAGTATCATGCAAGTAGAAAGCAACACACGCATTGGTTGATGCTGAATGAGTTAATACATGACTGTCTTAGAATGTTCTCTTCACCTCACCAGTGTGATCCTGAATGAGTTCATCTATGACTATCTTAAAACCTTCTCATCTCACCTGTGTGATACGGAATGAGTTAATTAATCACTACTTTAAAATGTGTTCCTGGCGTCGCCATGTGATAGTAAAAGTATCTTCTCCCACACACTTATGACCATCATGTGCCTCTACATTCTGACAGGCCGCTGAGTGCTACTGAAGCACTTCTGAAGTGTACTTAAGTGTAAGCTTGATTTGACGTGTTATGTTTGTACAAACCAGGATTCCACTTCAAGAACAACTTACGACATAAAAAACAATGTATCCTGTCTGTCAGTGTTTTTGTGAAGGTTGCTGTTTTGTGTTCATAAAGGGTACGCTGTTTAAAATTTGCTACACATACTCTCACGCACACAAGCACACATGCATGCAGGCAGACAGGCGGGCTGACACAAGCAGACAGAGGAATCCACAGCTGTACTGACAAACACACAAACACACACACACACGCAGACCAACATTCACATACTCACATGCATACTGTTATACTGGTTTTATCCCCATCTCACATTTGAAGTATAATATTTGTTCCTTCTACTGTAAAATTCTGTCTAATACTCATCTTTGTAAACAGTTCTGGGTAATCCCACTCTGCTATACAGTTATGTTTAATTCTCATCCGCAGTGCAATTCTGTCTAAAGCTCCTCTGTTAAATAAGTCTGTCTAGTCCTCCTCTGCTGTACAAGTCTGTCTAATCCTACTCAGCTCTCTTTGAATACACCACATAGTATTACTCTCATTTGCACCGTTCTGCGCCCTTCTTCGGGCTGTATTATTTCTATGTGACTACGTGTCGTCTGACAATCTCTATGAACGCATACTATAGCACATCACTCTGTGCAGGCATTCAGACTAAGAAGTGCGGCGCCCGAGTTGAAATGGAACAGGCTTGGTCAGATACTCTTACACTATTATATCAGGTTCGTATGTTGTACTCTAAACATGGACATTGAGTAGATCAGGTACTTCGCCTTCTCGGGCAAGGGCGAAAAGCGAAAGACTTGTAATTCATTTGCGTACGTTGCTGCTGCTGCTGCTGCTGCTGCTGCTGCTGCTTTTTCTTCTTCTTCTTCTTCTTCTTCTTCTTCTTCTTCTTCTTCTTCTTCTTCTTCTTCTTCTTCTTCTTCTGCTTCTTCTTCTTTAGTTCAACTTCTTTTTCCATAAACCATCGCAGAGATGAGTGTAATTTTCTGTTTTCACTTGTCTTGTGTGCATGTGCCAATGTTATATTTTATTTTTTCAATGTCTCTTTTACTCAATCAAACCAACTCTTCCTGGGTCGTCCTGTTGCCTAGTATTCTGATATATTCGCGCAGAACGTTATAGCCGCTGGTTGATCATGGCCATTCTAGCTAAATGTCCGAACCATTTAATTCTTTGGTATTCCATAAAGTCAGTATTCGGTGTTATCCCAATACTTATTCTTGGTTTATCATTTGTCTCTTCTTGTGTCGTTGTTGTTGTTGTTGTTTTTTTTTTTTTCAGCTGCGTTTCTTATGTGTCTCATCTCACATGTGATTCTACGCCTGTGTGGTTCTAGGAATGTCCAAGCCTGGCATTGGTACACAACGTTGGGGCGAATAAAGTATCTGTCAGTGTTTTAAAACTTATTATTTGCATGTTGAGATTTGGATGGTTTAGAATATGTGCTGTTTCATAGTTGATGTTGTTTGCGTCCTGTGTTATCGCTTCGAGCACCTTGCGCAAGTTAAGACATTCTGTGCTAAACAAACACTAGGTTTGGACTAAACAACAATAAATGGCGGTAAATGAGAAGAAGCAGGTGTGTCACAATTATGACTTTAACGTTGTTAACGTGGTAGCAGACATGTTGTATTATAACGCATGACAACATTTAGACGATAAGTAATCCCATGGCAGATATGGGAAGTGGCTTAAGACAATTAATCTTCGCATGGCACTTCATCAATTAAAATCACTCAGCGGTTGGGAAACAGAACAAGCATGCCGTAAAGGCCGCCGTTCAGACCAAATTTCAAATTTGTAAAACAATGAAATATTCATAGCATGCGTCATTGATTACAAACAATCGATATCTTCTTCTTCTTCTTTCGTTCGCTTGAAATATGTCTATATCTGCAATGTCGTCTCTTGCATGAATTGAACTGTTTTTTTTTCAGTTCACACAGTGGTCCATAGAGTTTATCTTCCACTGTCGTCTCTCTAGGCCAGAAGGTTTGCCTAGATATGTTATATTTTGGGCAGTCTTGGAGTATGTGCTCTGCTGTCTGCGACGCCAATCCACATGTGCACATGGCTGTTTCACCAATCTTGAATTTTGTATACATGTGGTTGCGTAATCTATTGTGTCCTGTTCTGAGGCGCAGAATAATGACTTGTTCTGGTCTGTCCATAACGTGGTAATCATCTTGAGCAGGTTTTGGTGGCTTTCTGACTGATTTGATCATTCTTTTCTTTTGGTGGTATGTAACGGGCACATCAGGCTGTTCTTCTTTGGCTCCTTCCTTAGCCAATTGATCAGCTCTGTCGTTTCCGGGTACTCCACAGTGGGATGGTATCCACTGTATGGTGACTTTATGCTGACTGCTAAGTTCAGAAAGTAGTGTCCTTAGTACTGGCAATTTCCCAGAGAGGAGCGCCTCGAGTACTGATTTTGCATCTGTTAGTAGCACCACAGGTTGTGTACCATTGCTGTTATTTAGTAATTTCTCTGTTGCTATCTTGATTGCCTCAATTTCGGCATCATAGTTATGGCAGTACTTTCCTGTCGGTACTCTTGGCTGTGTCCCTAGTATTATTTGGGTATTCTATTACACTCCCGCTCCTCCATTTCGAACAACATTTTGTGCTGACCCATCTGTGTAGACTCGGATCCAGAGGTCCTGTGGGTATTCTTCATCAAGGAAGCTGAGAGTGGCTGTTCTGCGCTGCACACTGTTCTGTTCTTCCTTGTCAAATATACCTCTCACTTTTGTCTGGATTTGTAACGATAGTCTATGCTCATCTTTCCATGGAGTTGGCTCTGGAATAGTTGTTAGGGGGATACCAACTGTGGGCAGATCAGTGGTTTCTCTGCAGAGTCGTTTGGCCTGGTGGATAAAACTACTTATTTTCAATCGCTTCATAGCTAGGTTTTCAAATCTGTTCTTCATAGGGTGGCCTGGCAAGCTGAGGAACTTTTCTGCTTGTATTAGCGTTTTCGTATCTCTGCTCTCACTCAGTGCCTGTGTCCTCCCCATCTTCTCCATTTCCACTATAGGGGTTGATCTCATCCCTCCTGTGGTGACTCTAAGTGCTTGATTTTGCACCTTGTCCAGCTCTTGTAGTGTGGTTTTTGATGCTGAACACCACGCAGTTGACCCATATTCCAGGTGTGGTCGTATGCTCTGTTGGTAAACTTTGCTAAGTATTTTCGTACTGGCTCCCCATGTGGTTCCACTTAGCTTTCTCAGGATGGCTATTTTTCTTCTGGCTTTTGCTACTGCTTTGTTGATGTGCTTTCTCCATGTCAGCCTGAGATTTTTCCATCTTTATGTAGCGCAATTTTTGAGTTTCTCCCTGTGCCCTCGTCATTAAGCTGTTTTATTAGCTTCCACAATTTCCTTGTGTCTCTTTCAAAGTTCAGAGACTCCGTTTTCTCCTGCCAGCTTTTCCGTCTAGCCTGCAGCTTGGCCCTTTGAAATTTGGCTTTTGCATGCTGGAATTTATTGTGGTGCTCTTGGCTGGGTGTGGCCTCTGCTTGCTTTCTACACACTTCAACATCATTATGCAACTGTTCCAGTTCACTACTCCAGTAGGGTTTATATTGTTTACGGGCTCCTCTTGGTACTGTTTCTCGCGCTGCCTGTAGTATGCATTTCCCAAACTCTTCAACTACTTATTTATGTCTTTCTCAGTGTTCAGGTTTCTAACCAATATGCTGGTGCGATGCTTGTAGATTGCCCAGTCTGCTTTCTTGTAGTTCCACCTCGAGAGGGTGCTGCTTTCACTTACAAGCTCATTTTCTACGGTTAGAAAGACTGGCCGATGGTCACTGCCACCAAGTTGTTTCCCAACAATTCGTGTAATGTTCCACTCCAGGTCTGGTGAATGAAAAGCCAGGTCAGGTGTAGTTGTAGAGTGCCATGATCTCGAGTAGAAAGTATGTGGGTCGGACGGCTTGTTAATCAACATGAATCTATTCTCATCCTGCCAGTCTTCCAGTCTCTCTCCTCTCTGGTCCATGTGATCATAGCCCCAGCTCTGCGAGTGGCTGTTGAAACCGCCACACACAATCATTTTTTCTTTTACTGGTAGTGTGTCCAGTGCCTGTGGGCGGTCACTTGGACAGTAGTAATTGATCAGATGTAGATCTGTATTACCTGTCTTAAGTTTAAGTGTCTGATACTCAGCCCCTTCCATGTAGACTTCGATTTGGGAAGCCATGATGTTATTTCTTACAAGGGTCAGTATCCCACCTTTTCGCCTGTCCTTTCGGTCAGATCGGTAACACTGGTAGCCTCTGATTTTGAAGGCTATATTTTCATTGAGGTGAGTTTCTTGCAAGCAACATATGCTTACTTTTTCTTGGTCCAAGATTTTTTCTAATTCTATTTTTTTGTTGCTGACTCCCTCCGCATTCCAGTGCATTATTTTAAGTCTTCGTTTGTTAAGGCCAGTCATCCTATTCTCATGTCCCCTGGCTCCACAGGACATCTGAGAAGGACCTCCAGTAGTTGGGGTTGGACCCTTTCGAGACATAGGGCCCGGCACTGCACCTGCCTGGGGGTCCAAAGCAGGGCGAGCACCATAACGATTAGCAGTAGTCGACATATTTCATTTTGCGTGATTGCGTGGCATCCTGATTTCTGTGGTGCGCCTCTTGGCTGGTTGCCTCCGACTTCAGCACCTTTCTTTGCTAGAGCAGACTGTGGTCTCACTCGAGTGTAGATGTGTACACGCGCACACACCTGTCTGCGCATGCATGTACTTGCATACACATCTAGAGCATACTGGTTATTTTCCGGCGCCAGAGATTCGCCGTCGCCCCTTCTCCTGTTAGTTTAAACAGGTCCGCCGCGTGAAGGCCAGGAGTTGGACTTTTGCTGCATAGGTTATGTATTCACGAGCCATTGAGGTATTTAAGCAATGTTGGGCGCTCACCCCAACACCGCGCCTCGGCTACATACAGCAACATTTGGAACCCATGCAGCAAATGTATCTACAGCTCTTTGTAGCAATCTGGTGGCCACTGATGCATATTCATTTGTGCTCCATAGAACCAAGTCATCGGCGTACATTGCCGCTTTAATTCCATGCGGTAGGTGAGCAACAAGATCATTGATGAAGATTAGAAAAAGTGTGGGGGACAAGACTCCGCCCTGGGGGACACCGTGACGCAGTAGTACTTTCTTGCTCTTGAGTCCGTCTATCTGTACTTGGACTCTTCTGTTGTGCAAGTATGCTTTCACCCATTTGTACATTCTTCCATTGACTTTGCAGTTTCTCAGTTTCTTCATCAGACCTTCTTTCCAGACTTTGTCAAAGGCTTTCTTCAGATCTATCCATGCCGCAAGCACCAGCTTCTTCTCTTGGAATGCATCCTCAATTTCTTGAGAGAGGTAGGTTGTCTGATCTTCCGTAGAGTAGCACTGCCTAAAGCCAGCCTGCTGTGGCACAAGGATGTTTTTACTTTCAATGTACCACAGCAGTCTGTGATTGATGATGCGCTCCAGTATTTTGCAGAGACAGCTGGTGAGGCTAATTGGTCTGTAGCTAGAGGCAATGGAACCATCTTTCCCTGATTTTAGGAGGGGTATCATGATTGCTTCTCTTCCAGGCTTGTGGAACACTGCCTAAGGTCCAGCTGTTATTGAAGATCTGCAACAGCTTTTTTTGGCCTCTGTTCCTAGTTTCCTGATCATATCATTGGAGATACCATCAGCTCCTGGTGACTTTCTCATTTTCAGTTTTGATATGGCTAGCTCCAGTTCGCTGATTGTGATGGGTGCCTCCAGAACCTCATGTACTATTTCCTTCTGTCCTGTATGTTGTCGTTTCTCTCGAATCTCTTGTTGTTTCTCTGGACTAATTTTGATATTATTATCTTGTGCGAACGAGTCCGCAAAATGGTCAGCTGCTTGCTTTCTTGTTAAGATTTTTCCATCTTTATGTAGCGCAATTTTTGAGTTTCTCCCTGTGCCCTCGTCATTAAGCTGTTTTATTAGCTTCCACAATTTCCTTGTGTCTCTTTCAAAGTTCAGAGACTCCGTTTTCTCCTGCCAGCTTTTCCGTCTAGCCTATAGCTTGGCCCTTTGAAATTTGGCTTTTGCATGCTGGAATTTATTGTGGTGCTCTTGGCTGGGTGTGGCCTCTGCTTGCTTTCTACATACTTCCACATCATTATGCAACTGTTCCAGATCACTACTCCAGTAAGGTTTACTATTGTTTACGTGCTCCTCTTGGCACTGTTTCTCGCGCTGCCTGTAGTATGCATTTCCCAAACTCTTCAACTACTTTATTTATGTCTTTCTCAGTGTCTCACTTTCACTGTACAGGGAAAAAAGATCTGGAGACATTACACGTCCCTGTATCACACCTCTCTTAATAGGCTGATATTGACCTACTTCATTATCAATCGTTATGGCAGCTTGTTGTTAGCATCATGCCCTTTCAAACGTCTTTCTAATTTATCACCTTGTCTTAATAGCTACATGATACTAATTAAAGATAAATCTGGATCCACCTAACATGTTGTCTATTCTTGTGTAAATGGTGTTCTTTCTTCGACCACAAGCTGAAACAAACATCTTTATCTATAGTTTTGTATAAAACGTGCAACATAATTCAAGACACAGAGATCGCCTGCTTACACATATCAATATTCAAGTCGGCATAAAAGGTAATTGACGGACCAGGACGAATAGAAACGGAGAAAAGTTCTTGACATTGTACCATATCAGGAAGTCACTTAGTGCTGTGTGGTGTTGGGTGGAAAGAGGCAGTACCCACAAGTGCATCCCCCGTACCAAGAAGTTATAGAGAGGTGGAACTGGTTTCCAATAGTGTGGGAATGTCACTCAAAGGTGATGTGACAAGAAAGAACTCTGGAGGTCTAGGGGACTCCCGAATATCTGAAAGAAACCGCACTAAATTCTGTCCCTCCCAAGAGAATAAAGTTAGCGCAGGAACCCCCAACTGTATCCATTTTTTCCAAGTAGGTCAAAGGGTACAGTAATACATTAAATGTAAAAGAGTTGTCCTGGATGGACAATGGGGACCTGGGAGTTTACCATGGGAACAGTATATTAAACTGTCCATGTGTGTTTACCCAGCCGCACTGTGTTCCCATACCTTAAAAATCAATGTGTTACTTAATCCCTTAAATACACATGTTTGAACCAAAATGACGTCACAAGTAAGTGAACGAAAGCAGAAGATTAAATTTCAACATTTAATACACTGAATAATCTGAAGAATGGAGGACAGATGATAAGAGGCCTTTTCCACATGAAAATGCCCTTTTCGAATAATTTCATCCCGATGTTTTTCAGGGTGAACCTATAAAGAATTTCATTTCTATTTTCTCATCTACTTGGATTTCTACACACACACACAACTTATTCAACTTTTCTATAAAATCCTCGGGTGAGCTGAACAAGCGCGGGGGACATGTCAGGGTTACTGGTTCTCTACTACTGCCTTTGGGCGGAGAGTGTTGTATCCATATTCCACCCGCTAGACCATTAAAATATGTATTGGGGAATTGAATGTCGACCAGCCCCACTTCGTATTGTTTCGTTAAATTTATAGTCTGGCAATTTTACAAAAAAAGAGACCTGATTTGTTGTTGGGAAATATCTTAGGGGCAGCATTGCTCAGTAATGTCACGTAGAATCTCGTCTTTTTTCTAGTTTTTGGTTGGGTAGCATATTCCAAACAACTACTCATTCACGCCACCCACAGCTTGCCCTCTAGTGCGTCGGTGCTGCCTTTAGTCAAATTGATCAGGGATATAGCGATGACAGCACATATAACCACCATTTGTCAGATGAACTCAATCTCTGGGCGCGGTATTCATTGTCCAAACAAACGACCAGAACAAAGTTCTTTCCTCGTCTGTATTATTATTTTGTGGGCGCAAAACAATAGTTTCTATGTCGTCACTTTCTGCCATAGCATTAGTCTCCATATCTGTCTAGTTGCTTGCCGGATATCCAACTGTTGAATGATTTAGGATACCCAAACCATTTCACTGTGTACTCGTTACTACCTCCTCTCCCTCGCATCTCTTTTAAAACTGATTCGATACAACACATTTTTTATCGCCTACTAGCTGTATTTCTTCTTTGTAGAATTAATCTCGCAGTTCCTCACCCAAATCGACTTTCAACACATAAGTGACTTGACTCGTCTGTTATATACGACTGATTGTAAACAGTTCTTCTGTCCACGACGGCATATACCCCTTCTTAAATGTCTGTCTTGGTTGAGCGAAGCCTCACACGTTCGCCTGCTTTAAAATGAACTTTTATTGACACGTCTGTCTTGTGCTCCGAGGTATTCCACACCTCTTCTTGATTAAACAATATAAAATGACACAAAGTAGTGCAGCTTTACATAACAGAGTTAATACACATACAGAACGTTGCGGCGATTAGCCTTCATCAGCAAACAAACACATTCACAAACACAACATATAGTCAAGGAGATCTCCTGTGACTACATCAGAAGGTGACGACAGGACGAGAAGAACAAAAGCATGGGAAAATAGAAGCAATGAAAAGAAAATGAGAATTAAAAAACAGTTAATTGAAAAGAATGTTAGTTGAAGAAAATGTTTAATTGAACAAAATGTTAATAGAGAAAATCTGCCTACTCACCTCACCGTTCGGATCTGTAAGTGACTAAGACAATCTCCGATGTATTCTGATGCCCGGTGCTGGGTGTTACGGTTCAGTGAGCACATAGAAGGAAGGGGCGGGGTAGGAGGACGGCCAATGGTCTGGCAAGGGTATCTGAGCAATCACAGTGGATGTGCTAGTGAAGTATGGGGCGCGCCAGATTGAAGGTGGTAGTACCCAAAACCACATTGTTATTATAGGGGCGAGTCTTAAAGTCTGGGTGGACTGATATGTGTGAACGCGCATACATACATAGGCACCCATCAACAGACAAAATGCTAGTGTATGTGGGCATGTGCAAAGTATATGTAAGAAGAGAGAGAGAAAGAGAGAGAGAGAGAGAGAGAGAGAGAGAGAGAGAGAGAGAGAGAGAGAGAGAGAGAGAGAGAGAGAGAGAGGGGAAAAGTGCCTGTGATATACCACATGAGGTATGCGGAGTACGTCGGTCTACACGTACGACGTTTCACTCATACTGTACCCTATGAAATAGTCAGTATGGTTGATTGCTATACAACATATTTAAGGATCTACTCGCCCAGTGCTTGAGTTATTGGGGCTGTATAGGATCCAACCACTGGTAATACACGTGAAGTAGGTAGGCACAGAGAAGCAAGATGTAGGGGAGAGAGAGAGAGAGAGAGAGAGAGAGAGAGAGAGAGAGAGAGAGAGAGAGAGAGAGAGATTGGAAAAGTGCCTACGACACGCCCCTGATGTGTGCGGGGTCGGTCGGTCTACAAATACGAGGCTTCACTCATACTGTTCCCTATGAATTAGAGGCAGTAAGGTTGATTGTTATACAACGTATTTGAGGATCAAATCACCCAGTGGTTGTGTTAAAATCAGACCACCAGCAATATAGTTGGAATATGTAGGGCACCGAGAGGCAAGATGGAAGAGAGAGAGAGAGAGAGAGAGAGAGAGAGAGAGAGAGAGAGAGAGAGAGAGAGAGAGAGAGAGAGAGAGATTGGAAAAGTGCCTACGACACGCCCCTGATGTATGCGGGTCGGTCGGTCTACAAATACGAGGCTTCACTCATACTGTTCCCTATGAAATAGAGCCAGTAAGGTTGATTGTTATACAACGTATTTGAGGATCAAATCACCCTGTGGTAGTGTCATTGGGGCTGTGTAAAATCAGACCACCAGCAATATAGTTAGAATAGGTAGGCACAGAGAAGCAAGATGGAAGAGAGAGAGAGAGAGAGAGAGAGAGAGAGAGAGAGAGAGAGAGAGAGAGAGAGAGAGAGAGAGAGAGAGATTGGAAAAGTGCCTACGACACGCCACCTGATGTATGCGGGGTCGATCGGTCTACACATACGAGGCTTCACTCATACTGTACCCTATGAAATAGAGCCAGTAAGGTTGATTTTTATACAACGTATATGAGGATCAAAACCCCCAGTGGTTGTGTTATTGGGGCTGCTCTCTCTCTCTCTCTCTCTCTCTCTCTCTCTCTCTCTCTCTCTCTCTCTCTCTCTCTCTCTCTCTCTCTCTCTCTCTCTCTCTCTCTGCATTGTAGATTGTCATATGCATTGTTTATCTTTACAATATTCATGTGACAATGTTTTTTTCCTATGCACTGTTCATGAAAGAAAGATGAGTGATTGGAAGGGCCGAATGTAAGACGGGCCTGCGTGCCCAATTTGTTACCCTTTGAAAATAAAGTCTGTTCGTTGTTCGTTGTTCGTTCGTTCTCTCTCTCTCTCTCTCTCTCTCTCTCTCTCTCTCTCTCTCTCTCTCTCTCTCTCTCTCTCTCTCTCTCTCTCTCTCTCTCTCTCTCTCTCTCTTCCACCGTGCTTCTCTGTGCCTACCTATTCCAACTATATTGCTGGTGGTCTGATGTTACACAGCCCCAATAACACAACCACTGGGGGGTTTGATCCTCATATGCGTTGTATAAAAATCAACCTTACTGGCTCTATTTCATAGGGTACAGTATGAGTGAAGCCTCGTATGTGTAGACCGATCGACCCCGCATACATCAGGTGGCGCGTCGTATGCACTTTTCCAATCTCAATCTCTCTCTCTCTCTCTCTCTCTCTCTCTCTCTCTCTCTCTCTCTCTCTCTCTCTCTCTCTCTCTCTTCCACCGTGCTTCTCTGTGCCTACCTATTCTAACTATATTGAAGGTGGTCTGATTTTACACAGCCCCAATGACACTACCACAGGGTGATTTGATCCTCAAATACGTTGTTTAACAATCAACCTTACTGGCTCTAGTTCATAGGGAAAAGTATGAGTGAAGCCCCGTATTTGTAGACCGACCAACCCCGCATACATCAGGAGCGTGTCGTAGGCACTTTTCCAATCTCTCTCTCTCTCTGTCTCTCTCTCTGTCTCTCTCTCTCTCTCTCTCTCTCTCTCTCTCTCTCTCTCTCTCTCTCTCTCTCTCTCTTCCATCTTGCCTCTCGGTGCCCACATATTCCAACTATATTGCTGGTGGTCTGATTTTAACACAACCACTGAGTGATTTGATTATCAAATACGTTGCATACCAATCAACCTTACTGTCTCTAATTCATAGGGAACAGTATGAGTGAAGCCTCGTATTTGTAGACCGACAGACCCCGCACACATCAGGGGCATGTCGTAGGCACTTTTCCAATCTCTCTCTCTCCCTCTCCCCCTCTCTCTCTCTCTCTCTCTTTCTCTCTCTCTCTCTCTCTATCTATCTCTCTCTCTCTCGCTCTCTCTCTCTCTTCATTTTGCTTCTCTGTGCCTACCTACTTCACTGTATTACCAGTGGTTGGATCCTATACAGCCCCAATAACTCAAGCACTGGGCGAGTAGATCCTTAAATATGTTGTATAAGCAATCAACCATACTGATTATTTCATAGGGCTACAGTATGTGTGAAATGTCGTACGTGTAGACCGACGTACTCCGCATACCTCATGTGGTATATCACAGGCACTTTTCCTCTCTCTCTCTCTCTCTCTCTCTCTCTCTCTCTCTCTCTCTCTCTCTCTCTCTCTCTCTCTCTCTCTCTCTCTCTCTCTCTCTCTCTCTTCTTACATATACTTTGCACATGCCCACATACACTAGCATTTTGTCTGTTGATGGGTGCTTATGTATGTATGCGCGTTCACACATATCAGTCCACCCAGATTTTAAGACTCGCCCCTGTAATAACACAATGTGGTTTTGGGTACTACCACCTTCAATCTGGTGCGCCCCATACTTCACTAGCACATACACTGTGATTGCTTAGATACCCTTGCCAGACCATTGGCCGTCCTCCTACCCCGCCCCCTTCCTTCTGTGTGCTCACTGAACCGTAACACCCAGCACCGGGCATCAGAATACATCGGAGATTGTTTTAGTCACTTACAGATCCGAACGGTGAGGTGAGTAGGCACGTTTTCTCTATTAACATTATTTTCAATTAAACATTTTCTTAATCTAACATTCTTTTCAATTAACTGTTTTTTAATTCTCATTTTCTCTTCATTGCTTCCATTTTTCCATGCTTTTGTTCTTCTCGTCCTGTAGTCACCTGCTGATGTAGTCACAGGAGATCTCCTTGACTACATGTTGTGTTTGTGAATGTGTTTGTTTGCTGATGAAGGCTACTCGCCGCAAAGTTCTGTATGTGTCTTAACTCTGTTATGTAAAGCTGCACTACTTTGGGTCATTTTATATTGTTTACACTTTCACAGCTTTACCGCAGTTCCACCAAATTTTATTCATACTCTTCTTGATTAGTGCGGTTAGCTTGCCCTGGGTCCATTCGAATGCTTCTGTGATACGAAAGATTGTATTTTCGGATCAAGCTATCTATCTATCACGTCAGTTTATCGAAGTTTATTGGATTTGGTAAAGTAACGCCACATTTTTTTTCTTTACGTGTAAGGTTGAATCTTTGTACTATAGCTGTTTTAACATCTTCATTTTCTGTCGTAAAAACAATGAACACGCTCTGCTTTCAGAAACTTTAGAAAGGTACTGTGGACGAATTCCAACCAGTTATCGGTCTGAAAGTTTATCGGTTTGTTACCACCAAAACCTTACTCACGGCTGCCACTAGAGCTGCGTCTGTTTTATTTTTATGGTATTTTCCTACGCAAATTTACTAACAACGTCGATATACATCACTAGATACGACATCCCGTTGTTGTGTTTTCGTAAACTTCGCATATCTATTAAGTGAATCTGGATCTGTGATTAATCCCGCCTGCTATGAGCTGGCGTCTCTTAAAACCTCGACGAATGGGTTTATGCAAAGTATAGGTGTCTTGAAGCTGAAACCATTCCTGTATTGTTCTAGCTGGAAGTTTGGTACTGCAAATTAAAGACAGGGCGCTACCATATGCACCTGCTTGACTCGGGTCGTAGTAATGTGTGTGTGTTTTTTTTTATGTGCACGGCTATTTCTGCCACCACGGAGTTGGAATTTTAGTCTTCTTCTTTTTTCTTTTCTCTATTACTTGTTGGGATCGTCGGCTACCGTCGTCGAGGTTGACGACTGCAGAGTTTTATCGATGACCTCATCTTTAAGTATTTTCAGCGAGAGACTTGGTGTGGGGTAGTTTGGAAGGGCTGTTTGAAATCCACTAACCCTATTGGCTTGTTTTTGGTACTGATCGAGATGATTCAAATAAAGCTGTAACGATTCCTGATATAGTCTCGCTTTGTCACGTATCGAAATAATTCTCTTTCCAAAATCGGTTGCATTTGTTGATCTAACACCCGTAGGTTATAAGTTAGTGTGTCGGGTGGTACATGGGGTTTTTAATTCTCTAGAAGCCAGGATTTAATCAAGAGCATTTTTGTTTTGCCATTAGAAGCCCAACACACCTTTCAGTACGTTAACTATAGGACCCAGTAACACACCGTTTAAACTTCCCATTTGCAAGATCAGTTTCATCTTTTTGATAGACAGATTCTTTTTGGTGAGCACTCGCAGACTGGTTTTGTAACGGCTAAATCGTCTCTTCTCAGCTGGTCTCAGGGCAATTTTACCATTTACCACGTTGTGACAATATTCGCATATTGACTGGACGAGATCTGGAGATGCTGTTTTGATTATGGCCTTAACTTCGCATGGTTTTACCACACTCAGGAATCGCAAAATTGCCCTGTTACGTTTCACTTTCTCGGACATGGTTATTTGGGGAAGTAGAAAACTTGGTGTTGGTCTGGAAATATATTGCTGCGTAATCGACGCTGTGAATGACTACTTCCACCTTGGATGGATTGCTAATAATTATCATTTGTATTCCTATAAATCTTTTATATTACCTTATTCTCATTTATGTTTTACAGATATGAAAACCAAGGAACAACTAATTAGGAAACTGTGGCTTCGCTCTCTTACTCCTACATTAAAAGACAAGTCCAGCCTGATATCACCACATCCCCTCTCACCATTTAATTTTTTTAATTTTTTAATGTTCATTATATTCTCTTTCCTTCATTAAAACTGTTGTATGTCTCTTTTATCGTTAATTTGTTATTTATTTTGTTTTTAGATGTTGTAATGTTGTATGTTGTATACACCAAAAAACACTACACAACACCCACCAAAACTGCTCTTACGTCTTTGTGACCCACCAACCATCACACTCCTCTTACACAATTGACCCAGACGACGGCAGAAAACAATCTAAACATAGACTACAAATTGTCGTGCACGATCGATAATTAGTAGATGTCGGATACGTAGAGATTGATGGCTCAACCCCACAGAGAGAAAAGACGCAAAGTCCTTTTTCCCAATATGATCTTGCCCGTTTAATTAATTTAGCTGTGCTGGCTCAATTGTTTGAGACCAGAAATAGAGTTTTAGAGAACCAAGGAATACCTTCAGGAAATAACTTGAAAAGTTTTATTCCCTGTTACACCCAAAATATCCTTTAAGTGGTTCCTTGCCTCTCCTCTACCAACTTCTGTCTAAGAGTAGTTTAACTTAAAAACCATTTGACTTTGACAAGTAAAAATCACACTCATGAGAAAACATAACTTCCTTATTTTTTCATCATTATTAACTATATATTGAGTAATAAACAGAGATGTTTGAAACAACTAATTACAGATGCATCAATTACATCCATGAAAAATCAGAAATCATGTACAATTGTTACACATAGTTTCCACAGCTATTCCCCTCCTCACATAACATTGAGAATACAGGTAAATTAGTCGTTACTCTTCTTACAGTTCTTCTGTGGTAGAAATCTGAAAAAGAAATTTTCCTGCCCTCTTTGCATTTACTTGTGGGTTGTGGATTCTTGATTCAAGTTGTCACTGTGTTTTATGTTCCTCTTCGGTGTGTTATTTCTTCCCGGTTTGTAAGATATTCTAAGTGGCTCTAGATTTCCATGTTTGGCAGGTAAGTCATGTTTAAAGAAATGTTACCTCTCCTAAACAACTGGAACTCTTCTCAGGTGGATTTGGTTCTGCCCTACTCTCTCACAGAGCAATTAGCAAAGCGGCTGCTATCACCAAAGACCTACAAAGAGCAGTCAAGCTTTTGCCTTCACCAAGTCCTGCATTCAATCTAGTCAGGTCGATATCTACAGGAGTATGACCACTACCTGAAATTCCAGCATTCATATACATCTAATGATGTCATCAATGTGACATTAGAAATGAAATGTTGTAACAGCCTAAGAACACAAGTGAAATCAATAAAAGGAATTTTGTTCCTAGAGAAATATAATAGTGGAGAGGATGGAGTCTTGGTGCTCTCTAATAGTTATCGACCTATAATGGTTATCCTCTAGTAATATCTTGATTGATTTGGGATTGACAACTGTATTTACAATCTTCTCCTGTACCTATTTAATTTCTCTAAATCTTCTTCTACTCAAGAAAAGGGGTCTCATACATTAATGGGGTTTAAATCATGTCCCATTTTAATGGGTAGTTGCTTATAAACAACATTAGTACATCATGGAATCAATTCGTGTATATCAATTAGTGCCTTCTTCTTCATGAAATGCTTCAAGTGAGAAGTTATCTTCCATTTTTATGGATGTAATATTTATTATCATCATCATCCACATCATCATGGTTTCCTTATATCATTGTCATTGCAATCACTATCATTATTATCATCATCATTATTACATTATTATCATTACATTACAATCATTATCATCATCACCATTGTAGTACATTATTATAATTACACTAGACCATATGTGTTAACATGAGTGGCATGAACTACAAAGTGGGATTTTGCTTAATGTACAAAACCAGATGCTTGTAGTGTGGTAATGTACGATATGGTTTGTGTCGTGCTTAGCGAACAACACCAGATGATTATACGATAAGTGATATTTAATACAATGTGTGGTCATGCGTCGGAGTGTACTAAATTATTATTATGTCTTTAATGACATAGACTTATGTGATCTTTAGGCATACTTATGAAATTCACTAAGGATTTAGCAAAATTAAATCCATGAGTCACCACATGCTTTCATCAAATATATACAATTTATGTGATACACTCATCCGCATTCATTCATTATGAATCATAATCATTATTGTATGGCGGTTGATTACGCACTATTATGTGGCACAAATATTACTATTCCACATGTTTGACAACCATGAAAATGTATTTGCCTTACCACATGTGTGCTTTAACATCATGCAAATTACGATACCTATAGAACTCTTTTTGGTTCCTATGTGTTCATGAAATACAAGAAAACTATTTGTTTTTGCATGTGCTCAAATCTACTTGACTATACACATTACACTAATTTCTCTATCAGTGCTGGCACAGGTAAACTAGTTTTAAAACTTAAGTTACTCACCAATCCTAAATCATTACTGAGTGAGTTGACTACTTAAGAAATATGTACAACTTCAGTCTAATGCTTACATTAACTAAGTTGTTTATCTAGGAGAAAATAAAACTCACTGTAGTTTTCTCCTAATGTGCAGTTATCTATGACTATGATAACTGAATATAATTTATTTAGATTATAATAAATTAATTTCTTAAGAACTCACCACTCTAAATCACTACTGATTTACCTACTTAAGAAATAAATGTACAACTTGGACTAATGCTTATACATTAAATCAGTTTCTTTACCTATTCTCGCCGGTCGCGAGATCCACACAGTGGAAGGATGGGAGAATTGCTCACAATAGACGATCAATATCTCCTGCGGTATCTCCGGCGGGCCTATTCCCGCTGGTTGCAGGGTCCGCTAAGGTCAGGCGGAGAGTCTGACGATAGTGCACGCTTTACACAGGTCCGGACTCTTGTGATTGACAGAGGTACGCGTCCTTATGGTCCGGGCGCGTACGAGGCCCTCACCTCTGGGATTTGGCTGAACGCCTCTAAGCCGGATCCCTTGGGTTCCAGGGTCTTTCCATCACTCGCCACCTGCTCGTGGTGGCGCCAGCCTAACTTGTGCCAGACGTACTGGTTACACATTCCTCTGGAAAACACAAGATTAGGCCGAGAGAGGGAACATGTCGATTGGACACCACATGTTTCTCTGAAAGCTCTGCCCAGACATTGTGATAGAATATTGGCCACATTCCAACTCACATACTTTGGTCTGTCAAGACTGCAAGGTGCCACTCACTTGGTAGAAAAATAAACTCACTATGGTTATTCTTAATGTATAGTTTATCTATAACTATAACAATTAAATATATTATAATTAACTTCTTAAGAACTCACCACATGTGTTCAACAAGTCGACTTATCAACTCTTCTTCTGGGAAAAAGACTCACAGACTAAACTAAAATTTAAAATAAATATTCTATTTACCATCATCCGAACAGGACGCTTCCAACACAGAGTTCAGGATCCAAGCCTCGAAAATGCGGCATATAGCATGTAGTTTATTTCTTCTCCCACGTTGAGTTAGTTTTAATGTTGAGGTTGCTACAATTTTGCCATGCCGTCGGACCCCGTGGTCCCTTCTCTTGTTGGGCTGACTATCAAACAGACCGCTTACACTGCTGTTATGCCTTTTTTATTTTAGTTAGTTGTGTTACGGTGATGATGTCATAATGGGTCGATGAAAAAGTAGGATTTATCGCAGCGAGGAACAAATTATCCATGAGGCGGTGTCAAACGTTAATTGTCGACGGGAAATATTTACCGCGATGTTACGCTTGTGAAAAATTATATTACATGGCTCCCCTCTCAGACTGTTGTTCGCCTGAAAAACAGTAGCTTTGAGCAAGCGTAACAAGCTTATATTTCCTCTAATCCTTTCTACTCCCATTCTTTCTTTCCTCCTCTAATTCTTGTACAGAATCTTCAATAGGATGTCTGCTGAGAAAATCTGCTCTTACATTTATCCTTCCTGGGACATATTCTACTTGAAAACAATAAGGTTGTAGAAGTAATGACAATCTCATAATTCGAGCGTTTAAGTTTCTGGATGCTGCCAGGAACGTGAGAGGTTGATGATCGCACTGTATTGTGAAGTGTTCCCCATACACGTACGCCTGGAACTTCTCTACTGCTCAAACTGAAGCTAGACATTCTTTTTCAATGGTAGAATAATTGCGTTCGGCTGAATTCAATATTCTACTGGCATAGGCAACTGGAAAGAGCATTGATTGATCCTCATCCATTCCTTGTAATAAGGTGACACCAATTCCTATGTTTCTTGCGTCCGTCCTAAGTATCCATGGACGTGTTAGGTCTGGCAGATGAAGAACTGGTTTTGCTGTTAAAGCTTTCTTTAACTCCGCGTATGCTTTCTCGCAGTCAGCAGACCAAACGACATTCTCTGGTTCCCCTTTCCGAGTGAGATTTGTCAACGGAGATGCGAGGGAATTGAAGTTCGGGATGTATCTTTGGTAAAATCCACAGAGCGATACAAAAGATCGAACATCCTTTTTGGTTCTGGGTCGCGGTGCATTCCTTAGTTTCTCCACATTACCATCATGAGGTTGCATTTTGCCTTGAGATATTGTGTGTCCCAAAAAATATAATTTCCTGAACCCAATCTGCACTTCTTTGGTCTTGCTGTCAACCCCACTTCTTTCAGGCGGTTGAGCAGTATCTTCAATGTCTCAAGATGTTCCTCGGATGTTTCTGTAGCAATCAGGTTGTCATCCATTAAGTGCTAAGAAGTGAATTTTCCAATGGTCCTAAAAGTTTCCTCATCATCCGAGTGCACTAGGCGCATTGCTTAATCCGAAAGAAAGAACGTTAAATTCATTGTGTCCATCAGGAGTGCTGAAGGCTAACCACGGTCTTACTTCCTTTTTCACTGGGATTTGATAATATCCTTTGCTGAGATCTATCTTTGTGAAGTATTTTGCTCTGTTGAGGCTGGTGAAAAGTTGATTTTGATCTGGCAGTGGTTCCTGTTGGAACTCTGTTACAGCGTTTAGCTGCCTATAATCAATGCACAATCTATATTCACCATTGGGTTTCCTCAGTAAAACTACACTTGCATTATAAGGTAATTCAGAAGGTGATATTATCCCAGCTGAAAGCAATTGTTGAATTTCATCTTTGAGAGGTTTGGCTTTGGCGTATGGAACAGGGTAGGTTTTGACTCGCACAGGTGTTGGATCATTCAACTTCATGTCGAATTCTTCAAGATCTGTCAGTCCTGGCTTGTCTGTTAGTATCTCTGCATAATTCTATAAGCACTCTCGAATCTGCTGCTGCTGATCCGTCGTTAATGTTGAACTAATGACCACATTTCGATAAGTCTCGTTGAACTGCAGAGGATACTCCACTCCCATTGAGTTTCCATGTTCAACTTCTGTTGCTACTGCCATCGCTATCAAATTTGCTGTCTCGGTGGTGGGTCTCTCGTTGTACTTTCGTAACAGGTTGAGATGAAAGATTTTCTCTTTCCCCTTTATAGAGATCTTGTAGTTTGTTCTGGAAATTTTCTCCTTCACTACATAAGGTCCTTTCCAACCGATCTGCAACTTGTTTTGACTCGTGGGAAGAAGTAATAATACTTTTTCTCCCACCACTAACTCTCTATCTTTCTCTTTCTTGTTGAAATTTTGGGCCATTCTACGTCGTGCTTGTCATAGATTGGTTGCGGCTAATTTCCAGCCAAGTTGAAGTCTTTGTTTTAACTCTTCCATATATGCGAATGCAGTCACAACAGTCTCATCAACTGAATCATCAGTCCATGTACGCAGTAAAGCTTCTAATGGTCCCTTGATTGGACGACCAAACAACAGTGTTGCTGGTGCAATTCCCGTAGATTTGTGTGGTACTTCGCGGTACGCAAAAAGTGCTGCTGGAAATGTATGTATCCCACGCCTCTGGTTTCTCTTGAGCTAGTTTCTTCAAGATGGTTATTAGGGTCCTATTAAATCTTTCCACAGCTCCGTTTGAAGCAGGGTGATATGGAGAAGTCCATATCTGCCTAGACTGGAACAGTCTGAAAACTTCCTCCATTAACTTTCCTTTAAACTGTGATCCGTTGTCAGTCAGGATCCGGATTGGAAATCCTAATCTTGTAAATATACCACGTAGAGCTTCTGATATATGCTTGGAATCACTCGACGGCATCGGCACAGCTTTCCGCCTACATCGAGCATGTGTCTACGAGTGTTAGTATGAATCGTTTCCTTCTCTTTGTCTGGGTAAGAGGTCCGACTATTTCCACAGCCACTTTCTCGAATGGTGTGCCAGTGATGGGCATTTCCCTTAATGTCGCTGGTGGTGTCCAGTGTTTCGGGGCTACTCTCTGACATTCTGGGCATGATTTGACATATCGTTGAATGTCCGCGTTCAATCCCGGCCAGTAGTAGTGGGTTGAGATTCGTTGCATTGTTGCATTGATTCCCATATGTCCGCTAAACGGCATACTTTGTCCCATCTCAGTATTTGTGTTCGGTAAGTAGTTGGTACAAGTTGTGAGTACTCTTGTCCTAACTTTCCTGCCTTCCGGTGAAGAATTCCGTTCTTCATGTAGAAATCACCTTTCCTAGGAGGTGTATGTGATTTTGGCAACTTGCGGAAGCATATCCCAAGTGAACTATCTGTTGCTTGGGCTTGTTTTACATCTTCTGTTTGAAGATTTGCTGGTGTCGTGGTCGTTGGAGTTTCCTTGGCCTGTTGACGCCTAGTCACCGCTGATGCTATCATTGGCTGTACTGGTTCTCCTAAAAAGACGTAACGACATCCGAGCATGGCAGGGTAGATTGGGTCTTCCATGACCGCTGCTCTGATTTCTCCCGTAACATAGTGTGAAGTTATGCTGACCTTGGCAACAGGAAGTGTCATAGGCACGGAACTTTCAGAAATCCCTGTATTTCGACGGTTTCATCTGTAACTTGCTCTATGTTTACCAATGAAGCTTGTACAATTGCGTCGAAAAATAAACCTGTATCATAGAGACATTCCACTGTCCATCCATTCAGGTTGACAGATTCTATGACTGACAGTTTTGAGTTGGTGTTCCGTTGCATGTCCATATTGGAACGAGCATTAAGGTTCCTTCTCGCTGCTTTAGGTTTTACAACACAGGCTGTGGTAAAAGGTTGAGGGTTCTTTTTGCAGTCCTTTGTGTTATGAGTATGAGTTTTACAATGGCTGCAGTAGGGCTTCTTCTCCCACTTGACCTGCTGGTTTTTAGTTGTAGTGGTCTTATTTGATCCTTTAGATCCATTTGGTTTGCTGGATTTTGGTTCTCCTTTATCTTTGGTCTTCTGAGGGAATTCGCGAGGAAGATTGTTGGTAGTTCGTTGATTACCTCCCACCTCTTTCTGGGACTTTTCATATCTCTCTGCCAAAGTAATGATAGACTCCAATTTCTCAGCTCCATTTTGTGTTAGAAATACTCTCATGTCCTGAGACATTTTCTGTTTGAGTTGATCTATTAGAAACATTTCTTCTAGATCTTGGCAGGTTTCCTCAAATCTAGACATGGTATGCCATTTGTTTAAGTAGGATTTTAGTCGTTCTACGTATTGAGAAAAGTTTTCTCCGGCTTCCTTCCGAGCAGTCCTGAGCTGTTTCTTGTAGTTCTCTCCATCCATTTCAAATCTGTCTAATAAAGCTTGTTTTAGGATGTTATAATTGCCCAACGCCCCGGGTCGTATTCTAGAGAATACTTCGTAAGAAATTCCATGAAGTCCTTGTGAAAATGGCGTTCACTTGAACTGAAGCTGCTTCTCCTGGTGGTTCAGCTGAAGATCTACTTTGATCTCTTGAGGGATTATGTTGGTTCATAATTTCCAGTCGTCTTAACTCGGTTTCATTATCCAACTTCCTCATTTCCAGTTCATGTTATCGTCTTTCCCTGTCTGCTTCCTACTCAGTTTGTAGCCGTCTTTCTTCCTTTCCCTTCTCAGCTTGTAGCCGTTTTTCTTCCATTTCCTTTTCAGCTTGTAGACGCTTTTCTTCCTTTTCCTTCTCAGCTTGTAGACGTTCGTGTTTCTCGAACTCATCACTAACATACTGAGCTAATTCCTTACCTGATAGGTCGCACTGCTTACCAGTCTCCATGAAAAGATTTCTCAGTCTGGCGGTGTCTGCCATCCTTACCTTTTTCTTGTCTTCTCTGAAGGTGACTACACTTGTATACCTGGAGAATAGACTTTAAGCAAAGCACGTATTTCTGATTAGAGTTATCTGCCTTACTTTACCAATATCTAATGATATGATAACTTCTGACTAGATGAATGTTACTATCCTAAACTGCTATATCATACTTTCTTATTAAAGAAATACCCGGACTTATCCCTCAACTTGTCGGATACGTAGAGATTGATGGATCAACCCCAAAGATAGAAAAGACGCAAAGACCTTTTTCCCAATGTGATCCTGTCCGTTTAATTAATTTAGCTGTGCTGACTCAATTGTTTGAGACCAGAAATAGAGTTTTAGAGAACCAAGGAATACCTTCAGGAAATAACTTGAAAAGTTTTATTCCCTGTTACACCCAAAATATCCTTTAAGTGGTTCCTTGCCTCTCCTCTACCAACTAATTAATTCTGTCTAAGAGTAGTTTAAATTAAAAACCATTTGACTTTGACAAGTAAAAATCATACTCATGAGAGAACATAACTTCCTTATTTTTCATCCTTTTATTAACTATATATTGAGAATTTGTGTCAGGTCTTAGTCAGATATGACTGAGCTACCGTGTAACAGTAGACGGTACTGCCTGCTTTCTGTTAGCGCCGAACGTTGGGCGGCGCTTACCAAACCCGACACCCCACATTGTGCCAACGGCTTCGGGCGGAAGAGCGCAATTGGGAGGGTACAAACCTTACCCTGGTGCGAGAAAATGCAGCCTAAAGACAAAATGTCATGGCAGGGCAGACCAGGCCATAAGCCTTGGTTGGCGGCTGGTCTATGATCGAAGCTCCGACAGGCGGACAGTTAGAGCATTGCTTTGCTGATCCGGCAGCTTCTGCATCTTGTCTTGTTCCAGATGTAGGGGTGTTACCTTTCCTCTGGAGTGAACTAGGCAGGCCGAGAGAGGGATCATGCTGCATGGGCAACACATGATCTCTATATTTTAGCCCAGGCTTTGTGCTATGGAGAGGCAATAACTCCATCCCTGGTCTTAACTGGTCTCGGAATCAAAGCGAGAGGCAACTGTTACGGGTTATAAGTCCCTGTCAATTGGCGTAGACATGGGGCGCCACGCGTTGCCTCTGACGGTGGGAGACACCTACAGGTGTCACTGATCAGCTACCGCCCGCCTCAAGCTGGGCAGCCCCCGGCCAATTGGGTGCTGATCCGCCACAGCCTGCCTGCTTCAATGGGTGCTTGGGGCTAGGACAAAATCTGAATCGCAGGCTGTAAAACCAATGCACCAGGTACAAATAAAAATAAAATAGAAACCTCAAGCTACGGCTTGCAACCTGGAACGTGAGAACCATGTGTCCAGGATTTTCCACTGACTTGACCAATATTGACGATGTGAGAAAAACGGCTGTGATTGATGCCGAACTCAATCGTCTTAACATTGATATTGCTGGCCTGCAGGAGACTCGCCTCGCTGAGGAAGGGTCACTCAGGGAAAACAATTACACCTTTTTTGGATGGGTAGAGGGCAGGCAGAAAAAAGGCAACCCTGTGTGGGCTTTGCAGTGAAGAATTCGCTACTGAGAATGATTGAAATTCCAGCAGGAGGAAATGAAAGACTCTTATCCCTGCGCTTGGCAACCTCTTGTGGTTTTGCCACCATTATTACTGCATATGCACCGACACTCGATTCCTCTGATGATGTGAAGGATTCGTTCTATGAGGAGTTAGACTCCGTGATCAAGGCAGTTCCAAAATCTGACTACATTTATATGCTCGGTGATTTCAATGCTCGTGTGGGCAAGGACTCGAGTTCATGGCCAGTGTGCCTTGGAAAATACAACATCGGTCGCATGAATGAAAATGGGCAAAGGCTGCTGGAGCATTGCACCAGTAATGACCTATGTATTACAAACTCCTTTTTTAAAACAAAAGAGATGCATAAGGTCACATGGAAACATCCAAGATCCGGCCATTGGCACCAGCTGGACTTCATCATCACACGGAGACAACATCTGAACCATATATCATTGACTCGAAGTTACCACAGTGCTGACTGTGATACGGATCATTCTTTGGTTGTTGCAAGGGTTAGACTGAGACCAAAGAGAATCTACACAGCTAAACACAAATCTAGCCCCAGGATTAATATTATTAACACTCACGATCCTGAAAAGTGCTTTCAGTTTCAACAGCAACTTGAAGACGCTTTCACTGATACACCAGAAAATTGTACAGTAAATGAAAAGTGGGGTCAACTTAAGGAAACTCTTTATAAAACTGCCGTAGGGGTTTACGGCACTGTGGATCATAAGAGGCAGGACTGGTTTGCGGCAAACAGCGAGACTCTGCAGCCCTTGATTGATAAGAAGAAGATAGCTCTCTTAAGAAACAAGGAAAGACCAACTCGTAACACTCTGAGTGAGCTAAGGCAAGCTAGGAAGGATGTGTAAAAGGCTGCCAGGCAGTGTGCAAATGATTATTGTATCAAGTTATGTGAGTCCACTCAAATCGCAAGTGATAAGGGAAACATAAGAAGCATGTATGAAGGAATAAAGAAAGCCTGTGGTCCAGTGATCAAAAGAAGTGCACCATTGAAAACCTTGACTGGAGAAATCATCACTGATAAGAAACAGCAGATGGACAGATGGGTAGAGCACTATTTGGAGCTTTACTCAAGTGAGACCAAACTAGCGGATGGTGCCCTCAACGCCATAGAGGCTCTACCAACTCTTGACCACCTGGACACACTTCCCACCATAACAGAAGTTAAGTGTGCTATAAATGAACTTGCATCTGGCAAGGCTCCAGGTAAGGATGGGATTCCAATAGAGGTTATCAGGAGTGGGCAAGACACAATCACTCTACAGATCCACCAGCTAATAGAGCTATGCTGGCGAGAAGGACAAGTTCCACAGGATTTCAAAGATTCAATCATCATAACACTGTACAAGAACAATGGCGATCGGAGCGACTGCAACAACTATAGGGGTATCTCACTTCTGTGTATTGTTGGAAAAGTATTTGCCAGAATTGTTCTGCGCAGACTTCAAGTCCTAGGAGATCAAGTCTACCCCGAATCACAGTGTGGCTTTCGACAGAACCGGTCTACCATTGATATGATATTCTCATTGCGACAAATGCAAGAAAAATGCCGTGAACAGAATCAACCACTGTTTATTGCCTTCATCGACCTCACAAAGGCATTTGATTTGGTCAGTCGTGAGGGTCTGTTCAAGGCACTAAAGAAGATTGGCTGCCCACCAACTCTTCTGTCCATTGTGGAATCGTTCCACACAGGCATGAAGGGTATAATCAAGTTTGATGGTGCAACTTCTGAAGAGTTTGAAATCAAGAGTGGAGTTAAGCAAGGTTGTGTACTAGCTCCCACCCTCTTTGGAATATACTTTTCACTTCTACTGAAATATGCCTTTCGTGATCAGGATGGTGGTATATACATTCACTCACGCTCAGATGGCGGCCTCTACAATGCTCAGAGATTGAAGGCCAAGACCAAAATTAGGAGGGTACTGATCAGAGAGTTGCTTTTTGCAGATGATGCTGCAGTTACGACCCACTCTGAGGAAGAATTGCAATGTCTACTATCTACATTCTCCAATGCTTGTTCTGAATTTGGTTTAACAATTAGCAAAAAGAAGACACAGATTATGTCACAAGGTGCACATGGGGTACCATCAATCTTTATTGACGACGCCGAACTAGAGATGGTAGACCATTTTACATATCTAGGATCAGTGGTAAATAGCAAATTATCCCTAGATCAGGAAATCAACATCCGGATTGGTAAGGCAGCAACAACAATGAACAGGTTAAGAAAAAGAGTCTGGGAGAACAGGAAGCTTACTGCCAAAACAAAAGTCCTTGTCTATCAAGCCTGTGTCCTTAGTACTCTTCTTTATGGCAGTGAAACCTGGGCAACTTACTCACACCAAAGAAACGTTTAAACAGCTTTCATATGCGGTGTCTGCGAAGAATTCTTGGTATTAAGTCGCAAGACAAAATCACAAATACTGAAGTATTGGAAAGATCAGGTTGTGTGACGGTTTATTCCATGCTCAGTCTTCGTAGACTTAGATGGATAGGACATCTTAGGAGGATGGATGATGGTAGAATACCAAAGGACATCTTTTTTGGTGAATTACAGATGGGTAAGAGATCTCAGGGTCGGCCTCTACTACGATACAAAGATGTGTGTAAGCGGGACATGATTGATACAGGCATTGATAATGCACATTGGGAGCAAGTCGCAGCTGAACGTGTTGCATGGAGGGCAAAGATCAGAAATTGAATAAAGACAAAGGAGAAAATTATTGCAGATAAGTCACACACTGAGCGTGTAAGACGTAAGATGGTGCATGATGGTGGAAATGACCACGTGTTCATATGCACCCACTGTGAACGGACATTTACAGCGAGAATTGGCCTTATCAGTCACATTCGCTACCGCCATAGGTAAAAGTTATTATTCCTTTTTAAAGCACAAACTATCGTCTGTCAAGACGTCAAGGTGCCAATGATTGAGAAATAAACAGAGATGTTTGAAACAACTAATTACAAATGCATCAATTACATCCATGAAAAATCAGAAATCATGTACATCCAAATTGTTACACACAGTTTCCACAGCTTTTCCCCTCCTCACATAACATTGAGAATACAGGTAAATTAGTCGTTACTTTTCTTACAGATCTTCTGTGGTAGAAATCTGAAAAAGAAATTTTTCTTGCCCTCTTTCTTTTGACTTGTGGGTTGTGGAATCTTGCTTCAAGTTATCACTGTGTTTTATGTTCCTCTTCGGTGTGTTATTTCTTCCCGGTGTGTAAGATATTCTAAGCACAGTGTTCTCCCTCTCAAATAAAACTCAGTAACCTAAGATGGTATTGAATGGAAAAATATTGCGCCATGAAGAAAATCCAAACTATCTAGGACAGTGGTTCTCAACCGGTGGGGAATTCCCCCCCCCCCCCCCCGAGGGGGGAATTTTGGGGTTTCCAGGGGGAATGAAGATTATTTCAAGATCGCGTTAATACAAGAACCGATTACTTGATCTCACCCTTCTAAAATTCATTTTATAAAGTAAGTAGACCCACAAATCACGTTTTGTGTGGACGTCTAGACTTGTTTTAGTATGTGCTTCTATTATTACGTATACTGTGTAGGGACGGCGGGAGGGAGTTTTAGGCAGGAAATACGAAAGGGAGGGGAATGACGTTCTGAAAATATGGTGAAGGGGGAGGGACGGGCCAAATTTTTAGGTAGAAATACGAAAGGGGGCGGGGATGACGTTCTGAAAATATGGTGAAGGGGGGCACGGGCCAAAAAAGATTGAGAAATACTGATCTAGGAGTCATCTTTGATCGTCGCCTGACATGGAAGACACAGGTTGAGAAAAATCGAAAAAGATCAGGCAAAGAATGGCAATCATGAAAAAGCTTTCTATTACAACTTGGGGAGCAGATGAGAAAGTTCTCAATAAGTTATATTCTGGACGGGTGAGGCTAATACTGGAAAATGGCATCTCAGCTTGGGCAACAGCAGCTAAGTCAAACTTTAACAAAATAAGTAGAGTCCAATATCAAGGAATGCGAATCATAACTGGATGCCTGAAGACAACGCCTATTAATGAACAAGTAAAGATCACTTGTCTACAACCAATGCAGGATAGAAGAGATAGCAGAGCCCTGCAACAAGCAGAAAATTTAGAAGATTGACAGACCACCCTATGTATAACAGGTTTAATGGTTTTGGAAAGGGAAGACTGAAGCGTAGCAACTTTGTAGAAACTGCAAAATGAAAGATTAGGACAGATCCTATACTTAACATATCAACAGTCGAACCCATTTACAATGTACACAAGTTCCCAGCTTTGAGACAGCAGCAGCAACTGCCTGAGATGATAGAAAACATTCCTGGTATTGAGAAGAAGAACACTCAGACTGAAACAGAAAAAAGAAAAATCGCTCTAAACTACATAAAAGAACATTACCCAAGTAGCAATTGGACCCATGCATATACACACGGATCAGCCAAACATTCAATACAAGATGGAGGAGGAAGAATTCTCCTAAATTTAAAAAATAGATTGGAAAAACAAAACAGTCAGTGGCAACTGGAAAATTTTCAAGTAACTTCAAAGCAGAGGTAGAAGCATTTGAAAAACTGCAGCAGAAATGCTCTTGATGGAGGAAAATAAAGAGAAGCAAATAGCTATCTTCACAGATGCAAAGTCAGCTGTCTCAATACTGAAGAGAAAAAACAGCACAGAACTAGCAGACCTAAGAGCAGCACTCCATGGTCTATGCCAGAAATCCAAAAAAGTTGTAATACAGTGGATCCCATCACATTGCAGTATACCTGGAAATGAAGAGGCTGACAGACTAGCAAAAGAGGGCGGACGACTACCTCAGCCTGATATAGACATTACCTATAATGAGGCAAAGAGGTTGATAAAAAGCACTTATAGAACCAAATGGGAATCAGAGCATCCAGGCCATCAGAAGGATGATGCATATTACAAACTCGACCGAAGAGAACAAGTAGCAATCTTCAGACTCCGCACAGGACATAACAGGCTGAAATACCACTTGTTCAATAAACTAAAGATAGGAGATACCGATGAATGTAATTGTGGATTTTGTAAAATGACAGCTAAACATTTAAATATTGAGAACAACCCACTACTGGCAACGCTGATCCTATTCCGGTATGAACCTAAGGCCTATCCACGTCAATATGGATAGGCCTTAGGTTCATACCGGAATAGGATCAGCGTTGCCAGTAGTGGGATGTTCTCAATATTTAAATTTCAAATCCCGAAACAACCAAATAATCAAGCTAAACATTAGCAGCAGGAGTGTCCAATATATGCAGACCAGAGAAAGATATTTTGGCCCTCACACGCTTCATTTGAGGACAAGCTCTGTGGAGATATCAACAAGCTCATATTGACCGTAGCATACTTTAACTACATTCAGGTTGACATATAAAGGTGCATGAAGAAGTATTTAGACTGCCACACTTCATACCACAGGTATGTCGGTAAGAAAAGCGTCCCAGAGGCATGAAATGGAATATTGCTAGGATAGCAAATCCATTACGTGGAAAGTCCGAATTGAAAACTCACTGTGTGGGTGTTATCTGCAGACTGCATTCTTCTGGTTTCCGGAAGAACAACCTGTGGTGAACGGAGGGCCCAATATAAGGAAGTGAGGCTAAGCAGCCATGTGCGTGAGCCCAGTACCAGATCGCTATGTGTCGGCTCTGCAATTATGGAAGCCTCCTTGGATGGCGGGGAATGCCCATGGTCTGCCCCTGCCTTCCCTTGAGGGCTGACCGTTACATCTTCGGCTGTTCTAAATGGACCAGCTGGGATGGGGGTATAACACCACAACAGTGAGAGTCAAACATCTTACGAAACCCCCGGGAAGGTGAACCCGATCAACAAATGCCCGCGGAAGTCGGATGTGTCGGCCTAACGGCGCAAGAACGCAGCTCTGCTGTAAACAGGCACAACGCAATCACGTCCGGAAAAAAAAACTCCGGATGAACGCAGAAGAAGAAGAAGAAGAAGAAGAAGAAGAAGAAGAAGAAGAAGAAGAAGAAGAAGAAGAAGAAGAAGAAGAAGAAGAAGAAGAAGAATCACAGAAGATGGTAGAATGAACAGAGAAATCTAAATCAGATGGCAAAAAAAAAAACAAAAAAAAACAAGTGCGTTAATATATCAACTAACATCCATCCTGAAACATCCAAATATACCTATGCCAGCAAAACGACAGATAGTCAGTTTTAGGTCTTTTTATATTTCTTTGACCGTGCTGGTCGGAAAGTTTCTTCAGCCTGTATTATCTGCATATCTAATGTTATTGATGTTTCGTCCTCCAATGCTGATTCCATTTATATCTTCTACATTCCTGAAAATATTTTCACTGTACAGGGGGAAAAAGATCTGGAGACATTACACATCCCTGCCTAACACCTCTCTTATAGGTGATATTGTCCCACTTAATTATCAATCCTTATGGCAGCTTGTTGTTTCCAATATATGCTTTTTTTTATAAGTCTAATGTCTTTCCCATCAATTTGTAGATCTGCAAGCATATCTACCATGTTGACATGTCTAACTCTATCAAAAAGCCTTTGTGTAGTCAGTAAAGCAAAGATGTATATCCTTGTTTACCTCTATAGCACGTTCAATAACTGTTCGCAGCATATACACAGCATTTACTGTACCCTTTCCTTCTACAAACCCACATTGTTCTTTCCCTATTTCAGGTTGTATTTTCTTCCTCACTCTTTGCATGATAATTCGTAGCAAAATCTTTGTGATGTGACTCATTATACTAATTGTTCTATGTTGATCACATTCCAAGGCTCCTGATTTCTTTGGGATTGCAATCAATACAGAGTTACGTAATTCAGAAGGTATATCTCCAGTATCATATAATGTGGTTCAGCAGTCTGGTGACTTACTCTAGTCTAAATTCTTCTTCTTCTTCTTCTTCGTTCATCCGGAGTTTTTTTTCGGATGTGATTGCGTTGTGCCTGTTTACAGCAGAGCTGCGTTCTTGCGCCGTTAGGCCGACACATCCGACTTCTGCGGGCATTTGTTGACCGGGTTAACCTTCCGGGAAAATTCTTCTAAAGATTTAATCATTTCTGTTGTGATGTTATCTGCACTGGGGGGGGGGGGGGGGGGGGGGGGGGGGCCTTGCCAGCTTTCATATGCTTAAGAACATTTCGAACCTCCATCTCCAAAATTGGCGGTCCTTCATTATTAAATCTAATATCATACTCTATCATAGCCTCATTATAGGTAATGTCTATGACAGGCTGGGGTAGTCTTCCGCCATCTCTTTTGCCAGTCTGTCAGCCTCTTCATTTCCAGGTATACTGCAATGTGATGGGGTCCACTGTATTACAACTTTTTTGGATTTCTGACATAGTCCATGGGGTGCTGCTCTTAGGTATGCTAGTTATGTGCTGTTTTTGCTGTTAAGTATTGAGACAGCTGACTTTGCATCTGTGAAGATAGCTATTTGCTTCTCTTTATTTTCCTCCATCAAGAGCATTTCTGTCGCAGTTTTCAAAGCTTCTACCTCTTCTTCCTCCTCTTCTTTCGTTCGCTTGAAATATGTCTATAACTGCAATGTTGTCTCTTGTATGAATTTAACTGTCTTTTTTATAGGCGCTTTGTTTTGTATTGCCATATTTTACCGGAGATTTATTTGCGTTAATTTTCGGTTTCTTGCTTTGGTATCTCGAATTTAAGGATATACAGAGTACTCGTGACGTTAAATTCTCCGCATTCACACTGCGAGCGCTATCAGACAAGTCACTTGAACAAGTCAAGAAGCCTGATACGTGGGAGGGAAATGACACGTTGCAAGAACAACAAAAGACACGTGGTATCCAAGATGTGCAGCGTGGGAGCTGACAAGACCATCAAGAAGATGAACGTGGAGAGCCCGTCTACTAGCTGCATCAAAGAACCTGAAACTACAGCTATTACTGGAGCCACCACGAGGGAGACGATCCAACACAGACAAGAGCCAAACCTACTGAGAAGACGAGGGAGGAGAAAGACACCAGAGTCAGAAACACCGACTCACCGACAAGCAAGTTGGTTATCAAGCGTATCCAAGTGGATCTATCAGACGAAGAAATCCTGAAGCAGCTACGAGAAGAGAATCTCTACACCCGATTCTTGAATGCGGAGCGGCTCTTCACCTACTCCAAGAACCCCACAACCTTCGCGGTGGTGACGACAGAGGGCAGCGAGATGCCGATCACAGTATCAATCAACAAGAGAATGCAGCAGCCAGAGTGATTCATCCCAAGGATCACGCAATGTTCCAGATGTCTGAGGGCCGGCCACAGCAGAGAAGCATGCCGCAGTAAGACGGAAATCTGCCGGTACTGCGCCGATCACCATGCCTTCAAGGAGTGTCCGCTGGCCAAGCTGAACACGGACTTCCGAGCACCCAACAACAAACGAAAGTGCGCCAACTGCCTGGGCAAGCATGGAGCTAGATACTTGGGCTGTCCGTACCTGCAACGACACAGAGACACCTTAAAGATCGAAATTACCACACAGGCACCATTCAAGGAAGCAATGCGGAGGGGCGAGACATCTACGGGTATAGCACAAGCTGAAAGAGATCAAATGCAAAAGCAGATAGACGAGTTGAAGAAACAAGTCAAGGCACTGCTGACGCCGATCCGACCAGCGACAACGAGAAACTACTGGTGGAAATAAAGGAGATGCATCATAACATCAAGCAAAAAGTGGAACATATGGCACTGATAAAGAAGGATAACGAAGAAATTCTACAAAGCAGAACGAGAATCAGAACAAGAACTACAAAAAGCTGAAATGGAATTTTTCCAAAAACAAACCAACAGAAGCCATACAAGAAACCACAGAGAAACCCCAAAAACCGCAAGAGACCGAGCCTGAACCGCAAGGTAAAGCCAGCAGCCCGACCGCAACCCCGAGGCCGACAAGGGGAAACCAATATCTCGCCAGACATCCGAAGAAAACTGTGATGAGCACCCTGATGACGACACGGAGAGGCCCCGGTGGCCAACAAGAAGGTGCAAGACTGGAGGAACGCAAGCACCAGGAATTCAAAAGGCGCTGGGATGAAAGAGAAAAGAAGAAACTCAAGAAACTCAGGAGACCGGTAGAATATCCAGATAGAATTACTGCAGATCCACTGAAGATCAAATAACCTATATAGCTCAGGAAATAGAGGATGCCTTCCAAGAGAAAAAGCACACACTAACAGTCTGGATAGATTTAGAAAAAGCATTTGATAAAGTATGGAAGGAAGGACTGAAAGTAAAACTGCAAACAATGCATGTTTGTGGAAAATTGTATAAATTTATCAGCCACTACCTTGAGAACAGAACTGCCAGGACAAAAGTACAAGGACAAATAAGCAAAATGATGCTGTTGTAGTAGGTGTCCCCCAAGGAGGAGTTCTTTCACCAACATTATTCCTAGCATATATAAATGACATCACAGAAAATTTTCCAGCCAGAGTACACACATCCTCCTTTGCAGATGACCTAGCCATATGGACATCTGAAGAATATATTAGTACAGCTAACAGCAGAATACAGCAAGCCTTATTAGCGCTAGAGGACTGGTCAAAATCATGGCTAGTGAAGATAAGTGAGGAGAAAACAACATGCACAGTGTTCTCCCTCTCAAATAAAACTCAGCAACCTAAGCTGGTATTGAATGGAAAAATATTGCGCCATGAAGAAAATCCAAACTATCTAGGAGTCACCTTTGATCGTCGCCTGACATGGAAGACACAGGTTGAGAAAAATCGAACAAGAGCAAGGCAGAGAATGGCAATCATGAAAAAGCTTGCTGGTACAACGTGGGGAGCAGATGAGAAAGTTCTCAAGGAAGTTATATACTGGACGGGTGAGGCCAGTACTGGAATATGGCATTGCAGCTTGGGCAACAGCAGCTAAGTCAAACTTTAACAAAATAAGTAGAGTCCAAAACCAAGGAATGCGAATCATAACTGGAAGCCTGAAGACAACGCCTATTAATGAACTAGAAAAGATCACTTGTTTACAACCAATGCAGGACAGAAGAGATAGCAGAGCCCAGCAACAAGCAGAAAAATTTAGAAGATTGACAGACCACCCTATGTATAACAGGTTTAATGGTTTTGGAAAAGGAAGACTGAAGCGTAGCAACTTTGTAGAAACTGCAAAACGAAAGATTAGGGCAGATCCCATACTTAACATATCAACAGTCAAGCCCATTTACAATGCACACAACTTCCCAGCTTGGAGACAGCAGCAACTGCCTGAGATGATAGAAAACATTCCTGGTATTGAGAAAAAGAACACTCAGAATGAAACCGAAAGAAGAAAAATAACCCTCAACTACATAAAAGAACATTACCCAAGCAGCAATTGGACTCATGCATATACAGATGGATCAGCCAAAGATTCAATTAAAAATGGAGGAGGAGGAATTCTCCTTAATTTAAAAAATGGAGTGATAAAAACACAGTCAGTGGCAACTGGAGAATTTTCAAGTAACTTCAAAGCGGAGGTAGTGGCTTTGAAAACTGCAGTAGAAATGCTCTTGATGGAGAAAAATAAAGAGAAGCAAATAGCTATCTTCACAGATGCAAAGTCAGCTGTCTCAATACTGAAGAGCAAAAACAGCACAGAACTAGCTGACCTAAGAGCAGCACTCCATGGTCTATGCCAGAAATCCAAAAAAGTTGTAATACAGTGGATCCCATCACATTGCAGTATACCTGGAAATGAAGAGGCTGACAGACTAGCAAAAGAGGGTGGACGATTACCACAGCCTGACATAGACATAACCTATAATGAGGCAAAAAGGTTTATAAAAAGCACTTATAGAACCAAATGGGAATCAGAGCATCCAGGCCACCAGAAGGATGATGCATATTACAAACTCGACCGAAGAGAACAAGTAGCAATCTTCAGACTCCGCACAGGACATAACAGGCTGAAACACCACTTGTTCAATAAACTAAAGATAGGAGATACCGATGAATGTAATTGTGGAACTGGTAAAATGACAGCTAAACATTTGCTGCAGGAGTGCCCAATATATGCAGAACAGAGAAAGATATTTTGGCCCACGCCTGCTTCATTTGAGGACAAGCTCTATGGAGATATCAACAAGCTCAAGTTGACTACAGCTTACTTTAACTACATTCAGGTTGACATCTAAAGGTGCATGAAGATGTATTTAGACTGCCACACTTCATACCACAGGTATGTCGGTTACAAAAGCGTCCCAGAGGCATGAAATGGAATATTGCTTGGATAGCACATCCATTATGTGGAAAGTCCGAATCAAAAGCTCACTGTGTGGGCTTCGTAAATGGTGGAAAAAGTGTCCTAGTGACACGAAATGGAATATTGCTTGGATAGCAAATCCATTACGTGAAAAGTCCGAATCGAAAGCTCACTGTGTGGGCTTCATAAAAGGTGGGAAAAGTGTCCTAGTGGCATGAAATGGAATATTGCTTGGATAGCAAATCCATTATGTGGAAAGTCTTAATCGAAAGCTCACTGTGTGGATGTCATCTGCAGACTGTATTCTTCTGGTTTCCGGAGGAACAGCCTGTGGTGAACGGAGGGCCCAATATACGGAAGTGAGGCTAAGCAGCCATGTGCAGGACGTGACGGTTCCTTGGGTGAGCCCAGTACCAGAGCGCTGTGTGATGGCTCTGCAAGTATGGAAGCCTCCTTGGATGGCGGGGAATGCCCATGGTCTGCCCCTGCCTTCCCTTGAGGGTTGACCAGGATGTCTTTGGCTGTTCTATATGGGCCAGCTAGGATGGGGGATAACACCACAACAGTGAGATTCAAACGTCCTAAGACCCCTCTGCCGTGCGTCCACCTTAGACGAGGTAGAGGGGCTTGCGCGTTCCAATGACCCCAAGAGCTATGCCGACGGTAGCACTGCTACTGGTAGGGTCACCCATGTCGGACAGGTCAAGGGAGAGGGACCAGACGAAGTGACGCACAAACCTGCTGCCTTGTAGGTAGACTGGGGACAGTCAAAGGCTAGGGAAAGCATCCCGAAAAGTGCTTGTCGAAATCGGATGTACTGAGCCACAAGCTTGACAAAGAAGTGCAACGTAACTTTATCATTTCATGATGCCACAGATGAAAATTAATCGTTATGGTGCTAATCCCGTGAAGTCCCATCAGGCGGTGATAGTGCCGGGCCCCCTGCCTCGAGGGGGTCCACCCATGACTACTGGTGGTCACCTTCCCCTGTGCTGTGGAGTCAAGGCACAGAGGAGTAGGTTAAGAGCTATTGACCAAATACCAGGACACTCAACATACTACAGTGGAATGCCGAAGGAGTTTATAACAAGAAAGAATCCCTGACACAGCGTCTTCATAAAGATAGAATAGATGTGGCATGCATTCAAGAGACACACCTCAATGCCAATCGCAAATTTCAGTCAGAGGATATCAGGCCACACGTTTCGACCGCGAAGGACATAAAGGAGGAGTTCTAATACTTACACGAAATACAATACCTTGCAGCGAAGTATCTGTGATCTCTGACAACCAAACAGAAATTATAGGTGTTGATATAATGATAAGGGACGTGAAAATAAGAATCTACAATCTGTATAGCCCAGCAGATAAGGACCTTACACTGTCAATCATGAAAATAACTGACACAAACTGCAAATT
>JACEFZ010010560.1:0-43706 GCA_014155875.1 Cepaea nemoralis
CCCCGCGGTATCTAGGATGAACACAGTATTCTAGAGCCAATTCAAACATTACCATCATTTATTTATAATCTCTATTGTCTGTATGCTTTGATACGAACACGAGCCCAGCATTCTGTTGTAAGCCATTATGCGTAGTACCAGCATGGGCCATGACCAAAAGCTGTCCTATACTACTGGGCACATATCGCTTTATCTGCCCATCCACTGATTGCCATTCCTTATCACTTGTGTGGTGCGCATTGATCCACATTTCATCCAAATGCACTATGCCATAATTGTCTTTGCGCATTTCCCTTATTTCATGTAGGTATCTGCTTCTCATGGCTCCTAATTGCGGTTGCTCGCAAAGAATATTTCTACCGCCCTTGTACTTTCAAATAGTGAAGATAATGTCCTTATAATTTTCCACAAAGTTGTTTTTGATAGCTCTATGTTATTGTTCTTTATCAACCAAACCCTAAGTTTTCGTACAGTCACTATTTCTTTGGCATCCAGCATTTTTATAATCCTGGATATAAAATCCAAAATTTTTATAATTTTAGGAGTCTCAGTGGCGAAGTGGTCAAGCCTTTTGACTCGGGCTGCAAAGGTTGTGGGTTCGATTCACGAGTTAAATTTTTCGGAGACTTCTGTGGGTCGTCGCTAGAGCTGCAGAGTTCGTGCTTTGTGCGATGCTTTCCGCGCTGCAGAAAGAGACCGAGCCATATGGGATAGAACCTGGTGCAATGAAGTCGACCCTGTCGACTTTTAAGCGACTATTTAAAGCATTTTTATAATAGCTCGCCTTATGACATCTTTGTCAAAGCTGTCTACAATAACCTTTCTACCTACCGTTTGGTTATTGCATGGTGGTTTAATTCCAGATTCTTGCACCCAACGACGAAATAACCGTTTACTCAAACCCAATGCATGCACTGTTCTTTTTTCGGAATTTGTAATAGTATAAAACAGTTTCCTGTGATCAGCTTCTATACAAAAATATGTGTACAACTTCATAGCGATGCTTTGAAGTGTATACACAATTTCGCATTCAATCACTTTGAAAAATATTCACACATTTCAATGTTAGTGATAAGTGGTAAGATTTAAAATAATAATAATCTCATCTCATCTCATCTCATCATGTTCCTCTTGTACCTTGCGGTGTCGAGGTGAAGTATAAACTTCGTGAGAGTGCCCGGTTATGGGCTTCGTATATCGACATTCCCATGGATTCTGTTATTCCCTCAGTCCAACGTTTACGTGGTCGGCCTCTTCCTCTGTTTCCATCTGGTCTGTACATCATTGCTTGTTGTGGCATGCTGTTGACTGGTAGCCTACTTGCATGGCCAAACCATTTGACTTGCTGCTTTCTAATAAAATCTAGAGCAGCTTTAACCCCTACTTTAGTCCTGATTTCTTCATTTCTGATCTTATCTCTTCTTGATACGTTGAGTATTCTTCTCAGAAACCTCATTTCTGTTGTTGTGATTTTTCTTTTCTCTTTTTCTGTCATTGTCCAGGTTTGGCATTGGTAGCAGAGAGTTGGTAGGAAGATTGTGTTGTAAAGTGCTTTCTTAGTAGTTATTGATACATGTTTGTTCTTTAGTATTGGTGCCATTTGTCCAATGAGTTGATTTGCCTTATTGCACCTATTTTCGATCTCGTCTTCTGATCTGCCATTTGATGATATTATACTTCCTAGGTACTTGAAGCTCTTTACTTGTTTCAAGGGATGTTCGTTTAGGTGAATTGTTGCTGTTTGTTCTTCTTTAGTTATAGTCATTACCTCTGTTTTGCTTGTGCTAATTTTCATGTTATGTTCCCTACACATTTCGTTTAGACTATTCATGTGGTCTTGTAATTCAGCTTCTGATTTTGCTATTAGTGCTTGGTCGTCCGCAAACAGGAGTTCTCTAATGGTTAGATTTGCAGATGGTTCTTCTTCTGTGTTCTCGTCATGCGGTATTCTTGCTGTCTCTGCTTGGCTGGTTTCTTTACATATGTTGTCTATATATGTTATGAACAAGAGAGGGGACAGGACACAACCTTGTCGTACTCCAGATCTTATGGTGAAGGGTTCTGAGTGTTCTCCAGTTGCTCTCACTATGCATTCACTGTTGTTGTATAAACTTCTGCATAGGTTTGTTAGATGTGTACTCACTCCATATTGTTTAAGGATTTCCCACAGCTTGTTTCTATCTACCCTATCAAATGCCTTTTCTTGGTCGACAAAGGCTAAGTAGAGTGTTTCATTGAATTCAATTGATTTTTCTATAAGTTGTCTAAGAGCAAAAATGGCGTCTGTGCATCCTTTGTTTTTCCTAAATCCAAGCTGCGTTTCGCTTAGCTGGGGTTCTAAAGTATTTCGTAATCTTTTTTCAAGAATTTTGCAAAATATTTTCCCAGTATGACTCAACAGTGAAATGCCTCTGTATTGTGTGCAATCTCTTTTGCTGCCTTTGTTTTTCCAAATTGGGATAATTATGGCATTTCCCCAGTCTCGTGGTGTCTGTTGTTCTACCCAAACATGGTTGAATAGTCTATGTAGCCAAGCTGTTAATAATAATAATAATAATAATCAGGTTTCATGAAATAACCCACAGTTTGATGACACCTCTGAACAGTCCCAGTTTAAACTGAGCAGGGTTCTTGGCATAAGGCCAATCCCGTGAAAAACGTAAAATATTCAACATTGAACGCTGATTGTCTGGCTACGCTGTAATACATTTAAAATTATGAATTTAATCTCTGACCCGTAAATTATATACCGCATATAAACAAACTTTGAAATCTGCTGTAAAATTTCCAGAACAAACATTGTTTTGTTGGGTGGACATAATGATAAGGTTATATGCTAAAAATCTAATCATTTTCCTTCAGTTGATTACTGAGATATGGAATTTTATATTGGAGCAGACAAAAATAAACACACTATAGTTAGTCTTTCCTCTTGAGTCTAAGGCGACGCATAGGGCAGAAGTCATGGCTCTCCATGTCCGGCGGCTCGCTGCTACCTGTTGTAGATCCTGGATGTTCACTTGGCCGTTGAATGAGCCTTCTCTGATGATGGTTCTACGCAGGGTCTCTCTTGGTCTTCCCCGTTTTCTTTTCCCTACTGGTGACCATAAGAGGGCTTGGTAGGGGAGTCTTGTCTTGTCCATTCTGAGTACATGGCCGATGTAGTTCCAACGGCGTTTTCTTATAAAATTGGATACAATATCTTGCTTAGTCTCTTGTCTTATTTGCGTATTGGTTCTGAAATCTGTCCAGTGGAGGTTTAGAATTCTTCTAAGACATTTGTTCTCAAAATTGTCTAATGTTTTATCTAAAGCTACCGTTGATTTCCAACTCTCACATCCATACGTTAGTACTGGAATCACACAAGAGTTGAAGATTTTAAGTTTCGTATGTTTGCTGAGTGTCTTTGACTTCCAGATGTTTGACAGTTTATTGAAGGCACCAGATGCCAGTGCGATTCTAGATAATATTTCTGGCGTTGAGTCCCCTGTAGATGTCATTTTGCTTCCTAGGTATGTGAAGCTGTTGACTTTTTCAAGAACATGGTTGTTTAATTTGGTGTCATCTGAACTGTTGGTAAGATCAATAGTTTTTGTTGTTGCGGTGTTAATTTGGAGACCAATTTGTCCTGAAACATTTTGGAGATGGTTTATTTTCTCTTGGGCATCTGGGAGTTAAATGGTTTAGTGATATAAAAAGATCTTACATATGAAACTAAACAAGCAGTAGAATAATTTTATATAATTTCAGATAGTATCTTCCACATATTTTTGTGTGCATGTCTTTTTCTTTATTCTATGTTGCTGTCTTGTTTAACTTTCCTCTGGAGTAAATTAGGCAGGCCGAGAGAGTTATCGTAATGCATGGACACCACAGTCTCTGCAATTCAGCCCAGGCTTTGTGCTATGGAGAGATTATTATGCTTATTTTTTTTTAAGCACAATGTAACAAACTATAGTGAGTCTGTTAAGACAGCAAGGTGCCAGTTTATGTCACAAGTGACTTTGATTCCTACAGGGATATCTTCCTGGAGAAGCACTGGAAGAGTGCCATCAACAAGTCTGTGTGTGACTACTTCTTTGAGGCACAGACCAAGGTTAGTGGGTGCCGTATGACAGAAGTTTGAATTATTAAATGTTTCTTCTTCTTTTTTCGTTCGCTCATTGATTGTTTCCATGTAGAGAAGTCTGAATTATAAATTAGCTTAGCATAGACAATTTTACTTATTGGTTGTGTTGATACAGAGAAATTTGTTTTATTGATTATTTTAGTATAGGGAAGTTTGAATTATCAATTGTTTTAGTATAGGGAAGTTTTAATAATTAATTGTTTTAGCAGAAGAAGTTTGGATAATTGATTGTTTTAGTATAGGGGAGTTTTAATAATTAATTGTTTTAGTAGAAGAAGTTTGGATAATTGATTGTTTTAGTATAGGGGAGTTTTAATAATTGATTGTTTTAGCAGAAGAAGTTTGAATAATTGATTGTTTTAGTATAGTGGAGTTTGAATAATTGATTGTTTTAGCAGAAGGAAGTTTGAATAATTGATTGTTTTAGTATAGGGAAGTTTTAATAATTGATTGGTTTAGCAGAAGAAGTTTGAATTATTGATTATTTTAGTAGAGGGAAGTTTGATTAATTAATTCTTTTAGTACAGAGAAATACAACTTTTGAGGTAAAAACCAAGGTTAGTGTTAGCTGTATGTCAGGGTACAGAAGTTTGAGTTATTGATCATTTTCATGTAAAGAGGTCTGAATAGCTGTGGGAAATCCTTAAACAATATGGAGTGAGTACACATCTAACAAACCTATGTAGAAGCTTATACAACAACAGTGAATGCATAGTGAGAGCAACTGGAGGACACTCAGAACCCTTCACCATAAGATCTGGAGTACGACAAGGTTGTGTCCTGTCCCCTCTCTTGTTCATAACATATATAGACAACATATGTAAATAAACCAGCCAAACAGAGACTGCAAGAACACCGCATGACGAGAACACAGAAGAAGAACCATCTGCAAATCTAACCATTAGAGAACTGCTGTTTGCGAATGACCAAGTACTAATAGCAAAATAAGAAGCTGAATTACAAGACCACATGAATAGTCTAAACAAAATGTGTAGGGAACATAACATGAAAATTAGCACAGGTAAAACAGAGGTAATGACTGTAACTAAAGAAGAAAAAGCAACAACGATTCACCTAAACGAACGTCCCTTGAAACAAGTAAAGAGCTTCAAGTACCTAGGACTTGAAGTATAATATCACCAAATGGCAAATCAGAAGACGAGATAAAAAATAGATGCAATAAGGCAAACCAACTCATTGTACAAATGGCACCACTACTAAAGAACAAACATATATCAATAACTACTAAGAAAGCAATTTACAACATAATCTTCCTACCAACTCTATGTTACGAATGCCAAACCTGGACAATGACAGAAAAAGAGAAAACAAAAATTTCAATGTATCAAGAAGAGATAAGATCAGAAATGAAGAAATCAGGTCTAAAGTGGGGGTTATAGCTGCACTAGATTTTATTAGAAGGCAGCAAGTCAATTGGTTTGGCCATGCAAGTAGGTTACCAACTAACTGTATACCACAACAAGCAATGATGTACAGACCAGAGGGATGCAGAGGAAGAGGCTGACCACGTAAATAATGGACGTAGGGAATAACAGAGTCCATGGGAATTTCAATACATGAAGCCCATAAGCAGACACTCTCCCTCTGTTTATACTTCACCTCGACACCGCAAGGTACAGGGGGAACATGATGAGATGAGATGAGGTCTGAATTATGTAAAAGGGTCCATTAATTTACTTTTTATCTTTTATGGAAGAGGAAAAATAACGTTACATGAATAAAAACAAAACCCACAGAATATACATTTATGCCAAATATACAAAATAATGTTGTCTCATTCTTCTGTCCACTAATGAGTGGAAGCAACAAAGAAATAAAGAAAGGTATTCAAGAAATACCTAAGTGGCATGTCTTGTACCATGTCTCCATCCAAGGATAGAAGAGACACAGAAAGAAGACACAAAGACATGTTTGGAATACTTTCATTTTCTGTTGATCGCTTGTGTACATCCAAGAGTAGGAGAGACAAAAAAAGAAAGAAATTCGAGAAGTACCTAAACATTCTAGCTGTTGTTTGTGTTTTATCAAGACAAATTATCATCATCATCATCAAGTGCCTTGATGACTGGTATGAGTGATCATGCTTCTCAAGGAAGGGCTGAATGTAAGACAGGGCTGTGTGTCAAATCTGTGACCCTTTGAAAATAAAGTTTGTTTGTTTGTTCATTCTCTACATCTTGTGTTCCCCAGCAGCTTGTATCAGCCATGAGCTAACATCATTCCATACCATGACAAAAGGCTGTCATGACAGATTCCTCCCATTCTCTTCTATTTCATGTTTCACAATATTTGCTAGTTGTCACAATATGTCCGAGTTTTTCTTCTCTCATAGTGTGGTAAAAAATCATGACTGCCTCTTTCTGTTCTTTGTGATAAATTGTTTTTGCCCAAGAATAGATGAAACAAATCATGAAGGAAGAAAGAGATTCATGAGATAACTAAACATTATCTCTGTTATTTGTGTCCACATAGGCATCAAACCCAGAAGATGTGCCACCTGTTATTGTTACACCTCATCATTACATCATCAATGTGACCCGCAACAATTTATACTTTGTTGCAATTGTCACCACAGAGGGTAAGTTACCACTGAATGTTGCTCTTTTCACATGGAGAATTAATATAATTAATCTAATCTTAGTTTAACTACTGTCTTTATTATCTTATTTATTTCTCATTATCTTAGTCATTTGTAAGTGGTTTATCCTTATTTAACAATACATATTTATGATCTTTGCCATCAAATGTCTGCTATACTTTAAAAGATTTGTCTGCCACACTAACAGATTTGTCTGTTACACTGTAACAGATTTGTCTGCTATACTCAAACAGATTTGTCTGCTATACTCTAACAGATTTGTCTGCCACTCTAACAGATTTGTCTACTATACTCTAACCGATTTGTCTATCACATTAACAGATTTGTCTGCTATACTCTAACATATTTGTCTGCTATACTCTAACAGGCCGGCTTCATGGCTTAGAGGTTAGCGACTTTTCTCCGTAATCTCGTATACTCTCGTAAGTAACGTGACGACGGTGAGAATCAGCAGTGGTTCGAATCGTGTCGGTAACTTACGGGGTATGTGAGCCGGCTGCTCAGAAAGCAATGGCAAACTACTGAGCGTAATCTTGCCAAGAAATCAACATACAGCTGAAAGATGCTGGTGTTGACAGCAATGTCCTGTAAAGGATATGCAAAAAAAAAAAATACTCTAACAGATTTGTCTATTATACTAACAGATTTGTCTGTCACACTAACTGATTTGTCTGTCACACTAACTATTATATATTGGACAGGATAAAACATGTGACTATCTTTAGACTCAACGCAGGAAACAACTGACTCAACTGCCACATATACACACAGATAAAGATCAATTCTACAGATGTGTACATGCAAGCACCCCAAACTGTAGAACAATTAAAACTGTACCAAATACAGAACATATAAAACTGTATCAAATACAGAACATATAAAACTACCAAATACAGAACATATAAAACTGTAACAAATACAGAACATATAAAACTGTACCAAATACAGAATATATAAAACTGTAACAAATACAGAACATATAAAACTGTACCAAATACAGAATATATAAAACTGTACCAAATGCAGAACATATAAAACTGTAACAAATGCAGAACATATAAAACTGTAACAAATACAGAACATATAAAACTGTACCAAATACAGAATATATAAAACTGTACCAAATGCAGAACATATAAAACTGTAACAAATACAGAATATATAAAACTGTACCTAACGCAGCTCAGAAAGGTCTGTTTTATAGCTGGATGAATCAAACATAGATGTCAAACTCTAAGGAAGCCTGCAGGATCTGCAGAAGAAAGTGCAGTTCATGCAGGATACAAATTGCAGATATAGGCTGATTCCAAGTGTACAAGAAAAAGTTGCAGAAGCAGCAGCAGCAGAAGAAGAACTGGAGAAAACAGAATAATCTGGTCATGCTGCAAAAGGTTTCCAATGAACACTACAATATATTAAGACAGTATATTTGTTCCTTCTTTGCTTAGGTATTTCCTTCATTACAGACAAAAGGATCGGCTTCACTGCACTGGGTTTTATCCCACATGGTTCTGTCTCTTTCCACAAGGTGGCCTTCTGAAAGTATCACACAAACTCCGTAGCTCCAGCATCGACCACCAGTGATTTACTTTACTGTTTATGACTGAGTTTCTGCACAAAGTCAAAGTCACAATTATGAGCAACTAATTTTATAAGCACCTTTATTTGGGTGTATAAAAAAACATGTAGTTTTGTCAAAAACTCCATTGGGGGTATACAGGATGACAGCAAGATGCCACTGACAGAAGACCATGATTTATTTATTATACAGCATAGTTTTTGTTTCTCTCTATTCAGTTGCTCCCTTGTTTGTGATTGAATTTCTGCACAGAATCTATGACACAATGGTGGACTACTTTACTGAGTGTAGTGAGACATCCCTTAAAGAACATATTGTTGTTGTGTATGAGGTAATGCTAGAAAAATAATACGAGTGTGAAAAGACCTATTTAATCAATTTGTTTATCTTTCTTATGATATGTTTAACTCATTAACTAGTACTGTACTGGCACTTTTTCAGTCTTGACAAACAATAGTTTGTTACATTGTGCTTCAAAACAGGTATAATAACTACAACCCATGGCTGTAAGACCAGGGATGGAGTTATACCTCTCCATAGCACAAAGCCTGGGCTGAATTGTAGAAACGATGTGTTGCCCGTGCAGCATGGTCCCTCTCTCAGCCTGTCTAGTTGACTCCAGAGGAAAGGCAACACCAATACATTTGAAGCAAGACAAGCTAACGACGCCAGTTCTGTGTTGGTTTATCAATCTTCTTTGGCTTCCTGCGTAGTGTTCTTGTTTGGCCACCCCTCTTTTAATTTGCTGCTCCCGCAGTCTGGCCATTGTTGTAGATTCACAGTCATCACTTGGTTCTCGCAAAAGTCTCACTTCTCGTAGAGCATTCAGAATGTCAGCCTGGTCCATGGCGCGTCCGCCCTCCACAGTAGCCTCACCTGCGAGCTTGTCAGCCCGCTCATTTCCTTGTACTCCCGCATGACCTGGCACGAAGATGAAACTAATCTTTGCCAGCCAAGACTGCTTCAGAGGCAGCAACCATTCTCTTCGGATCGACCCCTCCTCTATCCTCTTGATCATGTTCATTGAGTCGCTAAGGAAACAAGCCCTAGTGAATGTCTGTGTCTCGAGCCATGTTATTGCTTTACTTACTGCCATGACTTCCATGGTCAGGCTACTTGTGGTTTCAGTGAAAGCACCAGAGTCCTCCTTCACAATTCTCCCTCTGGCCCGAGCTGTAAAGGCCCATGAGCTTCTCACATGTCGGACGACCGACCCATCTGTGTAGATGACCGCGTCACCGTCTAGCGAATTCTCGAAAATCAACGCTTGTACTTCAGCCTCAACAGCAGCCGGATTTTCTTGTCTGCATTTTCTATCTAGTTGGATGCAAACTGAAAAGGATGTGCAGAAGTCTGTTGGCACTTGCACCCACTCCTCGCCAGGTTCTAAGTCCTCAAGTGAACACACCTGTTGAAGAATGTCTTCGGATTGACCCATCCACGACCGTCCTCTTTTTAACCTGCTGCCCTTCACCTTCCTAATTTCACTATGCAGTGGATGTTGTGTGTTTGCGTTAATTCTGAGGTAGGCGCGTGCCCTGCAAACCTGTATTCTTTCTTCAATGGTTGGAAAATCAAGAAGGTAGCGCATCGCCCTGCATGCTGTATCTCTTGTACATCCAAGAATAATGCGCATAGCTTCATTCTGTATCCTTTCCATCCTTTCTATCTGCTTATGGCTGAGAGTCAGGATTGCCATTGCATACTCCAAAACAGACATGACCAGCCCCTCGTACAGAAGGCATAGATGGCGCTGCTCACAGTTTGCTGCCGCCATCACCCGCATCGCTGCCAAACCCCGCTTGGCCTTTGTTATCACCTGGTCTATGTGCACATTATAAGCAAGGCTTCGATCAAACCGTATCCCCAGGTAATTCATTGCCTGCGTTCTTTCCACCGTCTCTGAACACAGCATTACAGTTGGTGTTGGATTGTTGACAATATGATTATTCAACGAGAACCAAGTCACTGTTGCCTTTGTTGGGTTGACCATTGCCCCAGCTTCATCACACCAAGTACTTATGCGATTGAGTTCGGTTTGTAGTTCCACAGCAACCTCCTCTCTATCCTTACCCTGACGATACACTAAAACATCATCAGCATACGACAATGTCCTGCCAGGTCCAGTGATCTGCTCACTGGTGATTCTCACTGTGTAGGCGTTGAACAGTACCGGAGATAATGGTGATCCCTGTGGAAGGCCAGGATATATTGTTGTTGGTTCCGAAGTCCAACTGCCACATCTAAAAACTACTTTCCGTTGGTAGAGGGCTGCAGCGATCCAACTATGGAGGAATGGACTTACGTTTAGTTCAAGAAGCTGAAACATTAAGAAATCCAGTGGTACTCTGTTGTATGCGTCCTCAAGATCAATCGCTGCAGCAACGGTTTCAGTGCCTGAGTGGAAACCTTCATAGACATCGTGGGCAAAGACTGCTGTATTGGTCCAGGTTTCTCTTTTTGGACGGTACCCACCCAGGGTAGGTGGGAAAACACCTTGCCTCTCTAGTTGGCTTGATATTTTCCTGGCAATTACCTTCTCCAGCAGCTTGCCTATTGTATTCTGCATGGTTATAATTCGATATCCCTGAATTTTTTTGTGGTCTTTGTCAGGCTTCGGCAAGGGAATCAGATAGCTGTGTAACCATTCCTCCTTGATGCTAGCACTCCCTATACTGTTGTTGTACATGTCTGCTAGTTTCTCTAGCTCATTGTCGGTACACCTATTTATGTCGTCGTATCTTATGCCATCAGGACCTGGAGCACTGTTTTTTGATCGTCGAAGCACAGCCTTGATTTCTTTCACTGTCACTGTGTCTTCCTCCGAAGTGTTCTGGGCCTTGCATCTGTCTGAGGTGACCTCCTTGGCCAGATTTCGGCCTCCCATGTCTGTCTGGTTGCCCTGCTCAAGGTAGCGTTCAAAGAGGGCTTTGCCCTTGTCCTCGTCAGTCCTCTGCCAGGTGAGGTCAGCACCTTGGAAGTCTGAAATGCTCTTATTCTTGACTACACCCCTCATGCTTTTATGTAGTCGCCAGAACAATTTCAGTGACTTGTCTGTGCTTACTCTTTGACACACCTCTGCCCATTTTTCACTTTTAACCACCTTGACCAGTTTTTTGAAATAGCTTACTTTTGTGTGCATCTCTCTTTCTAAGTGCAAGCAGGGACTAGGATGACCAGCTCTGTTCTTCTTGGCATTTTGCCATCTCCTTACAGCACTACGCTTATCCACCCAAGCCTTCTCCACCTCGAGACTCCACCACGGTGGCTGCTCCCAGCTTTTTTTCCTGCCCTGAAACGTTCTGCGCTTGTCATGTCTTATTTTACTCACCACATCTTGCCCTGTACTGTCATACTGGAACGTCTTTACCTTTAGCTTGTGCTGCCTGGTTCTGCCTTTCTCCACCAATATGCTGCAAGGGTGGTGGTCGCTGCCATGGTGTCCTAGGACACCCCATCTACACACTGTAGTGAGTGAAGGTGAAACTAGCACCAGATCAATAGCACTGTCCTCATCGCCTGGACGGCTTGCTGTCCTGGTGACACAGCCACTGTTGATACAAACCAGGTCGATGGTTTCCAGTGCAGTCTCGAGCTACTCCCCTTGTGTATTGGAGGAAGTGTTTCCCCATGATCTGCCTTTAGCGTTGAAGTCAGTTCAAATGTATGAAATGTCATTGCCTGTTATGTTTTGAAAAGTTGGATTAGATTCTAGGTAACTACAACTTACTTTTACTTCATTTTATCACTGTATTATATAGTATAGGATTACCCTTACCATAAATGTAAGCCAAAATGATTGTATTGACTATAATGTATGTGTGAGCTATGAATGACTGTATTGGCTACATCAAGTGTTTGAGTTAAAGAATGATTAAAAAAAAAGACAGGGTCGACTTCATTGCACCAGGTTTTATCCCAGGTTGGTCTCTTTCCGCAGCACGGAAAGCGTCGCACAAAGCTCGAACTCCGTAGCTTTTAGTGACGACCGACAGGAGTCTCCGAAATATTTAACTCGTAAACCGAAGGACGCGGCCCGGAATCGAACCCACAACCTGCGGAGCACGAGTCAAACGGCTTGACCACTTCACCACAGAGACTCCAAAGAACGATTGTATTGCCATACATTGTGTACTTGAGTTTAAAGAATAGTTGTATTGGCTAAACTGCGTACATGAGCTAAGAATTACTGCATTTCTTACACTGTGTGTGAGAGCTAACACTTACTGATTTGGTTATACTCTGTAAAGAGCAATTGTTTGCAAGACTGCAGGTGAAATTAAAAAGAGTCACTGTACATGTTGCAATCTTTCTGACAGCTGTTAGATGAAATGTTGGACAATGGATTTCCCTTGGCTGTAGAGTCTAATATCCTCAAGGAGCTGATCAAACCACCAAATTTCCTCAGAACCATCGCAGACACTGTCACTGGTAAATCTACAGGGTGAGTATCCTATACTTTACTATTCAAAATCGGTATATTGATCCAAGATAATTGGGCACATTCATCACAGTGTAATTGAAACAATCTTTGGAGCACTCAGTCACAATGTAATTGAAACAACTTTTGGAACACTCTGTCACAATGTAATTGAAACAAAGATTCTGGGGCATTTAGTCACATTGTAACGTCCGGTCTAACATGGCTAATAGGCGGGTGATCCATTAAAGTCTTGGAGTGGTTTTTGTTTCTGGCTATGGTTTGCTTACATATTGTCCTCAATTTATACTTGTAGTACATGGTTTCTTCTCCCAGCTACTGAGATGAGTGCTTGGTATGAAACTGTTAGCTGTAGATTTTATGTGGTCGGTTGCTGAACTAGTTGATTTGCCTTATGCAGTAATGCGTGTGCAACTGCTGGTTTTACTAGTGACAGTGTCTTGCAATTATAGTGGCAGACTGTTGTGTTGGTATTCTGGCAGCGGCATTATGCATGCATGTGTATGCATCCTGTCAGTTTTGTTGGTACTGCTATCTGTTTCGCTTTTCACATGGGACAGTGAGGAGCATTATGTGTGATATTTACTGACACAGGAATGGAGCATTATGGGGTGACCTGTTGCTGTGAAGTTGGAACCATGACTAATGACTAACAGTGTAATAGAAACAAAAGTCACAATGTAATTTAAACAATTTCTGGAGCACTTAGTCACAATGTAATTTAAATAAAAGTTCTTAAGCACTCAGTCACACTGTAATTGAAACAATTTCGGGAGCACTCATCAGTCTAATTGAAACTCAGGCTATTATACACTTAGCTAAAATATAGACATTTAGTTGAAAATGACAGTTACAAGATATGATAGATACAATTGCAACAGAAAGTCAAAACAAAGGACTTAGTCTGAATAAAAGAAGAGCAGAAGTAATGGTTATTACAAAGAAACATTGTATACCCAAATGCAACATCGAAGTGAATGGAACCAGTAAATGTATTTTAAGTATTTAGGTATTTTAATAACAGCAGATGTGATTGATTGATTGATTGATTTAGGAATCAACATCACAGCATTCGGGGCATTCCCATAAGTGCTTCATCCCCATCCTCAGCAGCCAGCAAAGAGTTCCAACACTAATAGTACCAGTAGCAATCTGATTATAAGTCCGTCTCGCCTTTCCTCTGAGCGTTGAGCGTCGGCCAGATCCCTTCGTCACTCCTCGTCTCATTCTTGCCAGACCATGGTAATCCATTTGCTCCTCTGAGGTGTGCACGTGCTCCCACAAGGCTGCAACCACGTCTGCTTTGTCATGTATCAATACTCCACCAAGTTCTGCAGAGCCAGCCAATCTGTCTGCCTGTTCATTTCCCAGCACACCGGCATGTCCCGGAGAAAAGATCCAGGCGATGCTTGTCACCCGTGACCTCCGAAGCGAAGCAAGCCACTCCGCACGAAGCCTGCCCGTCCTCACCCTCGTCAGCATGCTTTCTGAGTCAGTTACAATCACGATGTGTGTGTCGTATTCTCCATCCAGCGGAGAGCCGCAGTGACTGCCTCCACTTCCATTATTAAGCTGGATGTTGTGGTATCATATGCCAGGCTCTCCTGCCCCAAACATCGACCATTAGCTTTGGCTATGAACCCCCAGCCACTTCTCTCACCTCTTGACACCGAACCATCTGTGTAGATTAAAAGATTAACCGCAGATGTAAGATTTATTCAGGAACTGAAATAAAGAATAGCTGCTTTGTCATGTATCAATACTCCACCAAGTTCTGCAGAGCCAGCCAATCTGTCCTGCCTGTTCATTTCCCAGCACACCAGGCATGTCCCGGAGAAAAGATCCAGGCGATGCTTGTCACCCGTGACCTCCGAAGCGAAGCAAGCCACTCCGCACGAAGCCTGCCCGTCCTCACCCTCGTCAGCATGCTTTCTGAGTCAGTTACAATCACGATGTGTGTGTGTCGTATTCTCCATCCAGCGGAGAGCCGCAGTGACTGCCTCCACTTCCATTATTAAGCTGGATGTTGTGGTATCATATGCCAGGCTCTCCTGCCCCAAACATCGACCATTAGCTTTGGCTATGAACCCCCAGCCACTTCTCTCACCTCTTGACACCGAACCATCTGTGTAGATTAAAAGATTAACAGCAGATGTAAGATTTATTCAGGAACTGAAATAAAGAATAGCCCAAGCAAAGGCTGTGTTTCACTAGATGAAAAATATTCTCTGCAATTTATCTTTGTCATTCAAGTTGAGAATAAGAGTTCTTAAGAGCTATATTGAACCAGTGTAAGGATGCAAATCATGGACAGTTAGCAGACAAGTATGGAATTATGTAGAAGCTGCAAAGATGTGGTTTAATAGAAGAATGATGATATAATATTGCGGACAGATAGAAAGAGCATTGGAGATATCTTGAAAGAAGTTACCTCTTAAAGAGAACTGGTTACTCTCATCAGAAGAAGACAGTCCATATTCTTTAGAATTTATTCTAAATGCATTCTTTAGACATGTCATAAAAAGAGCAAAGCTGTAGTATGTTGTCACAATGGGAAAGTTGGAGGAAAAGAGAGGCAGAGGGAGGTCAAAAGAGAAGTTGCTGGACATTTTGACATCATGGCATGGAGGAGTATCGGTGTCAGAAGTGATTGGCAGCAAATGAGGCAGAAGACTGTGGACAGAAAATGTAGTTTCATAGGCTTATCACTTCGTTATTTGAATTAACTTTGTTGCTTAACCCATTTATCGTTTAATCCTCAGCTTTGGTGCCACTTTGCCCACTGGTCAGCTGTCCAGTGTTCCATGGCGGCGAACAGGTGTCAAGTACACCAACAATGAGGCATACTTTGACTTGATTGAGGAGATTGATGCAATCATTGATAAAGCTGGCATTCCTATCACAGCGGAGATTCAAGGATATGTGAGTGCCTGTGTGTATGTATGTTCATACTATAGAGGGTCCATAATGCTGTATGCAGTCGTAAAGTTTAGTAACAATAGTTATTGAAATGCCACTCATTTACATTAACTAATTGAGCTGAGCTGAGAACCGACGTCACTGCACTCAGGACATTCCCAAACGCGCTCCCTCCCCTCATTCAACAGCAAGTGAAGAGTCACACTACTAATAGTTCCCACCGCTATCTGATTTAAAGTTCTCCTGGTCTTTCCTCTCAATTTTGAGATTCTACCTGAATCCCTGCGACTCCCCCGCAATCTCATCCTTTCCACATACAGGTTCTCAATCTGTTTCTCCGCCCAGTCCCACAGGCGCACAACCACCTTTCTCTTGTCCATAGGTAATCTACCACCAAGAGGTGCATTCCCTGCCAGCCTATCAGCCTGTTCATTCCCCCCGCACTCTCTCATGGCCAGGGCAAAAAATCCATACAGTTCTCACAATCTGTGACCTCTGAAGTGAGGTGAGCCATTCCACATGAAACATTCCCGTCTCCACCTTACTAAGCATACTCCTAGAGTCCGTGATGAAGACAGTGTGTGCTGCAATAGTCTTCTCTAACCAACAGAACATTAACTGATTAAGTGCCATTAACAGATTAAGTGCCATGAAATGATAAATCGTCTTATTCAAAGTTTTCTGTAACTGCCATGGGCTTATAAATCAAACTATAGTTAAAATATCAATACAGCAATTTTACCTCTAAAACCCCCTTTAATTTTATATATAATACAACATGTCTGCTACCATATTAATAACTTTAAAGACATAACTGTGACACACTCACACCTCCCACTTTCCTACTTTCCATTTTTGTTTCCTCGAAACCTACTTGTTGTTTGGTACTGAATCTGTTAAGTGTCATGTTATGCATACATCACTGCATGGCATTGAGCTGAACAGCACTGCAGGACTGGTAACAACATCAATAAATGTTGTTTGAAAGCAGGATAACTGCATTGCAAATCTGTATTAATATTATTTGTATTGAACATTATACACAACTATATGAAGGGCATAGTGTTGTTTGGTCACATAATGACATAGCAATATGTGTATAGTATGGAAGAACAGATACACCATCATTGCATGGAGGGAATGGTGTGGCAGAGAGTGATCAGAGGATCAGGCCAATATTTATTGTACTGAGAAAATCCCAGACTGACACATAATCAGATTGCAACAGGTATCATTAGTAGTGGGACTCTTCGCTGGTTATTGAAGATGGGGACGGAACACATATGCGGGCTGACAAGCTCGCAGGTAAGGCTACTGTGGAGGGCAGACGCGCCATGGACTAGGCTGACATTCTGAATGCTCTACGAGAAGTAAGACTTGTGAGAACCAAGTTTAGTTTTAGTTTAGTCGTTGGATCAACATCATGGCACACGGGTTTAATCCATAAGTGCTCCGTTCTCCTCCTAACTCAAACCTGAGTCTGGAGAAACTCAGCTCAATGCACGAACTCCGTAGCATCGGCGAGGATCCTGAAATGCTTTGGGTAGATTTTTAACTCGAAATTTTGCCCGGGCAGCGCCTTTAGGCTACTCTTTTTCGATTTCCAACTGCCATGGGATTTTTTACGTGCGCAACACTACACACGGGCGTCCGATCTCACTACCCAGAGACCAGGGGAAATTTTATTACTGGAAGTCCACGTGGATTTTTTTGTGGACTCACCACTTGGTGAGAACCAAGTGATGACTGTGAATCTACAACCATGGTCAGACTGCGATAACAGCACATTAAAAGAAGTGTGGCCAAACAAGAACACTATGCAGGAAGCCAAAGAAGATTGATAAACCAACACTGAACTGGTGTCATTAGCCGCTACACGCTACGCTATTTGCTGAGGAGGGGATCCGAGCACTTATGGACTGAATGGTTCGATGTGCAATGAGGATGATCTGTCGACTAACTAACTAACCAGCACATATGGGGATATCTTGAGTGCTGTGATATCAGGTTTTGACTCAATTCAGCTCAACATAATGAGAAGAGAGGCATTAGAGAACATGGTGGTGACTGGATGTAAGAGGCAGAAGCAGGTCAAGAGAAATGATACTAGATGGTTAAAGATGCTAGCATTGATGAATGTCATCAACAGAATTGATCCAAAACACTAAGGACCAAGATCTGTGCAGTGACATGAACTCCTGTACCCTTGACAAGGGACTTGATGATGAATAAAAAAAATGCCTGCTTCTGGCTTGTACAGATCTAGTGGGAGTCACAAAGTAGATTATGTGGATTTTTACGAACAAGACAAGGATGGTATACCCCTCATGATCCTTGGGTAGTGGATTGCACATCTAACCTTCTCAGACAAGGGTGAAACATTCTGAAGATTTACGTGCATGTTAAAAATCCATGCATCTGTAGTTGGATATAAAAAAATATCAGACAACTCCCCAGGCAAAAAATCACAGTGATAAAACCAAGGCATAAAAGATATTTATAGCTTGTGTGATTCTGGTGTACACACATTTGTATCCTTGCTGGAGCTATGGAATTCATGCACTGTGCTGAGATTCTAATTATGTGATCTGTGGGAAGAGAATGAGCACTTATGGAGATATCTGTGTACAGCTAAAGTAATCCTTTACCAAAAATCAAAACCAGAATAAATTTAACATGGAAAAGAACAAAAGAAGTGCACTGATTATCTGAACTCAGTTCCACAGCAGCATTAGAAAAGCTAACTTTTAAAAAATTGATAGTGGCTTTGTTCAGTCATTGAGCTTTGAAATTATGTTTATGATAGTTTGTAATATTTGTACACTTTATCTGTATAGTTAGTTAGTTAGTTAGTTAGTCGCAGTTCCAACTTCACAGCAACAGGTCGTCCCCATTATGCTCCGTTCCTGTGCCAGTGAATATCACTGTATTATCTGTATATTACCTGTATAATTGGACTTAAATTGGAGGAGCATAGAGTTACACTGGTACAGACTAACACCCACATGTGAGTCACCAGTGATGACACAGCCACTATATCATAACTTGATGATCTCAAAGGTCACAGAATAAAAGGAAGATGGTCATGCATGATGCAGGCAGTAGATACCCACGTTCGAAAAGCTGTCAATGTGAAGCAGATACACAAGGGGTAATAATGGATTTACATTGGCACACACAGGCAAGGCTGCATCATCACATTGGGCTGAGTTGTGTAATGGGTTGACAGAATTGGAGGGGCAATATTTGATAGGTGAAAATGCAAGAATAGGTGACACAATAGTGTACACTAATGGTTCTGTACATCATGGAGAAAAATATTGTTGGACAATCTCAGCTTGATTCGAGGGGAAGCTGGTTGATGAGTGACATGGACCCTATAGGACTACAACCTTAAATATGGAGGTGGATATGGAGGTGAAATTGGAAGACTGCAGTTTCATTTTTCATCATACCCTGAGATAGAAAAAGAGTGAGGAATTAAGTGACTTAGAGATTTGGTATCTGCCTCTAACTTGGAAACTGCTGAGATTGATTCTAGTTAAGAACAATATTTTCAGAACAGAAAAAATTAAAAGTCAAGAGGATCGACTTCTTTGCCCTGGGGTTTATCCCATATAGTGTTTATATTAAGGCAATTCATGTAATTCTGATTACGTGATTCACAGATTGACAGTCAAGTCAAGCTGAGTGGTATGCCAGTTTTGTGGGAGACTATTGTGTTGACATTCTGGTGGCGGCATTATGCACAGTGTATCTGTGCGGGCTGTTGTTTGTCGAGACTTCTGTCTTTTTCACTTTTCACATTGGGCAGTGGGGAGCGTTTTGTGTGATATTCACTGGCACAGGAACGGAGCATAATGGGGACGACCCGTTGCTGTGAAGTTGGAACTGCGACTAACTAACTAACTAACTATTTTCAGAACAATTTGTCTTGTGAAACCCAGTAATGTTATTCTTTCACTGACATCTGGATAATTAATCAAGTTCTTTGCCTGTTAAGAGGAGGGTGAAAAAAAAAAAAAAAAGTAGACCCTGATCGTTGAAGATGTTAAAAATCCACCAGCAGTTGAAAATTGTAAATACCTTTTCTCCTGACAACAATTTGATAAAGGAAACTTAATCTATAACATCATAGTGTCTCAGAAACTAAAATACTTTAGCCATATTAAATATCACAGTGGCTGGGAAAGAACAGTGATGGAAGGCATGGTTGCTGGGAGGAGAGACAGGGGGCAACTAGCATGAAGCTGGTCACAGGACATGGCAGGCACCTGGGCATGAGGGCGCAGGAAGCAGGACCGGCAAGTAATTGAGACATTTGTTGGCAGGTCATGATGAGATTGATGGTCTGATGAAAAGGACCTGCTATGCAATGATGACCCATAATAGAATATTCATAATATGAAGGGTAAAAGACCTTGGGGTCGGCTTCTACTACAAATCAAAGATGTGTGTAAGTGGGACATGATTGATACAGGCATTGATAATGCACATTGGGAGGAAGCCGCCACTGATCGTATTGCTTGGAGGGCAAAGATCAGAAATGGAATAAAGACTAAGGAGAAAATTATTGCAGATAGGTCATACACCGAACATGTGAAATGCTATATGATGTGTGATGGTGGAAATGACCATGTGTTCACATGCATCTATTGTGGATGAACATTTACAGCTCAAATTGGTCTTAACAGTCACATTGGCTATCGCCATGGGGTGTAGTTATTATACCTTTTTTGAAGCACAATATAACAAACTATCATCTGTCAATACAGCAAGGTGCCAGAGATATGAAGGAAGTAAAATGTCATGAAACAGCAGAGTTTGTTGGCCAAAAGGCACAGATATCACAGGTTTTCTATAGAAGGACACATGGCAAATAGCATCCTATTAATGACAACAGGGAAACAAGAAAGAAGAAGAAGAATTAATGTCATAATAAAGAAGCGAGATCATATGTTGGAGAGTGAGTGACTAATGAACGTTTGACAAAGTAATAGTGTTTATATTAGTTAGTTAAGTTAGTAGCAGTTCCAACTTCACAGTAATGGGTCGTCCTCATTATACTCCATTCCTAGGACAGTAAATATCACACAAAATGCTCCTCATTGCCCTATGTGAAAAGTGGAATAGACATGAGTCTCGACAAGCCAACAGTTCGCACAGGTACACTGTGCATAATGCTGCCATCAAAATGCCAACACAAAAGTCCTCCATGGAAAATACAGTTCTTCGTTGATGGAAGTAACTAGAAAACCAGCAGCCACACATTACTGCATTAAAAGTCAAGAGGATTGACTTCATTGCCCCGGGGTTTATCCCATATAGTGTTTATGTTAAGGCAATTCATGTAATTCTGATTACACGATTCACAGATTGACAGTCAAGTCAAGCTGAGTGGTATGCCAGATCTGACCTTGTCCTTCATTAACCCTAGACTTGTTGATGATGTCAGCTTTCATCCCTGTGTCAGGTTTAGTAGATGGGAGGTATGTGTTTCAAATCTTCTTTCTTTCTTTCTTTCTTTCTTTCTTTCTTTCTTTCTTTCTTTCTTTCTTTCTTTCTTTCTTTCTTTCTTTCTTTCTTTCTTTCTTTCTTTCTTTCTTTCTTTCTTTCTTTCATTTCTTTCATTTCTTTCTTTCATTTCTTTCATTAAATTCTTTATCTCTGTGTGTCTTTCTCTGTTGTTGTTTCTTCTTCTTCTGCGTTCATCCGGAGTTTTTTTTCCGGACGTGATTGCGTTGTGCCTGTTTACAGCAGAGCTGCGTTCCTGCGCTGTTAGGCCGACACATCTGACTTCTGCGGGCATTTGTTGACCGGGTTAACCTTCCCGGGTGTTGTTGTTTCATTTGTTACCTTTATTTAATTATTACTGTCTGATTTCTCTTTCATTCTGTTGTCTTTCTGTCTGTCTTCCCTACAATATCTTAAAATGAAATTTTTGCTTTCTTTCTTTCTTTCTTTCTTTCTTTCTTTCTTTCTTTCTTTCTTTCTTTCTTTCTTTCTTTCTTTCTTTCATTTCTGTCATTAAATTCTTTATCTCTGCGTGTCTTTCTCTGTTGTTGTTTTATTTATTATCTTTATTTAATTCTTACTGTCTGTTTTCTCTTGCATTCTGTTGTCTTTCTTTCTGTCTTCCCTAGAATACCTTAAAATGAAATTAAAAAAAAAAAAAAAAGCAAAGGAGACAAAGGGTTGTAGTATTTGGTCATATATTGCTAGAAATCTGGCCCTGTAACCATGCTTTTTTTTTTTTTTGCATATCCTTTACAGGACATCGCTGTCAACACCAGCATCTTTCAGCTGTATCTTGATTTCTTGGCAAGATTACGCTCAGTAGTTTGCCATTGCTTTCTGAGCAGCCGGTTCACATACCCCGTAAGTTACCGATGCGATTCGAACCACTGCTGATTCTCACCGTCATCACGATACCTACGAGAGTATATGAGATTACGGAGAAAAGTCATAACCTCTAAGCCACAAAGCCGGCCTGTAACCATGCTAGTGCAAGTTAAACTTGATGCCCAGGTCATACTAATTACAGCAAATCAAAAGAAATTGTAAATAGAAATAGTTAGATTTTTGAAGAAATAGGAGAAATATTATAATGTGCCATTTATTTTTCATGTTCATATTTTCAAAAAACTCATTACATGGAATTATATATATATTTCTGCAGGCAGAGAAAATTGTCTCTTTTGTTCCACCAGATGGCCAATTCCTTCTGATGTCCTACCATGTAGGATCATATAAGTAAGTACTTTGCTGGTAGCATTATAGAATTATCATAGTATACTTGAGAATTACCTCCAGTCTCATATGCTAAACTTCGCCTTAGAGCTGAGGCTGCTTTAGGCTTATAATCATCATCATGATGTGCTGTGCTAAATGGCATAGACAATCATTTATGACCACAGATCTGGATACGTGATGTTCTGTATCAATTGTATTGATTGATATTCCTCCGTGCTTCTTTCCTAATTTATCTCAGCCTGCCTCTATCATGGCACAAAGTTTTCCAATGCCTCTCTTCTCAATACATGATCAAAGAACATTGTTTGCCTCTTTCTTCTGGTTGTATTTAATGTTCTACTTTCATTAGACTTTTTGAGGCACTCACGAATGAATAAGTCCAAAATATCCATAACAATTGTCTCAGAAACCACAACACTGCAGCCTTTAAGGTCTTCCTAATTAGTTTGTTCACATTCTAAGATTCTCTTCCATACAGCAGAACAGTTTCTGTATAATACTTCAGTTCTCTCTTTCCAACATGATGAGAATTACTTATCATAAAAGATACTTTTCATCTTCTGAAATGCCTCTTTTGTTTGGCCTGTTCTACTCTTAAATAAACAAAATAACATTAACATATAAAATGACAGCATAATCAGTGTTGTATTTCAAGTATGTACAGAGTAATGTGAATCACAGTCCACGTTGGAGTAAAACTGGACAGATAGTTGAAATTAGATTGGTATATAAAGTAAAAGCAAGCACACATCCTAACCTTGTTACATGGTTGGCTAGTACCATTTGGGGAGCAGATAACCATGCTTTATGCTATATATATATGGTGCCAATGGATATCTAAACTATGTAATGCAGTGATGGATTATAATCTCTCCTTCAGACCATGGTGAGCACTTGCACCATCTCTGCACAACATAGAGACACTAGATGTCTGGTGAAGAAGAGCACTGTCTGAAGCTGTGGAAAGGTAGACTAGACTAGAGAAAGATCATACAAACATAGCAATGATTGATACCTGGAAACAAACATGAAGATTGAAATAGTGATTCATTCTTGGATTTAGTTGAAGAAGATACTGAGAAATATTTCTCACGTGAGGAGAAAGGAATGAAAATGAAATGTTTTCTGGGAGAACTTCCACATTCAAATTACTAAAACAAAACTACTTGATAACAAGGAGTCATTCCCTACAGTACTAAAACATGTACCTTGGACACCATGAACAACTATCCAACATCAGCAATCCAGACTTACACAGATAGTTCAGCATTAACACTGTGCCCTTTGCAGCATTCTGTGTTTACATAAGTACCCAAGCAGGACCTCCCTTGAGTTCTGTGATTCTTTGTGAAAATTGCTCCAGCTAGAAAACAGACTGTTCCAGTAGAAACCAATAGCCAGTGGCAGCATCTATGGTCCTAGCAAAATATTTTTTAAAAAAAAAAGTCCAATTTTTCTGTTTTAAATGTGGTATGAGTCAATAGCCAGCTTCTTCTTCTGAGTTGCACTATTATTTCTTTTTGTGTTAGAAGTAACTTATTGTGTCTAATTATAGTAGAGCTGTGATGTTTGTTCAGTTTGGCTAACACATCCAACATCTTCCAAGCAATTGTGAATGGAATAAGCCTTCTCTGTTTATAGGCATCTAAGTGATATCATTCTCTAACATGCACCCCTGTGCAAAATGTGCTCTCACCTGTCTGAAACCACAGAGAAGTCAGGGGAAAATCACTACAGCCATCTCCAACAGTTACTACTAACTCCATACATCCCTGGAACAGCTGCAGAGGCCTGCATCTTCATGAGAATAGCATTGGGCTGCTAAGAGTAGGCAACTCAGTGGCATTCGGATCAGTAACAAAAACTGGGATGTTAAAGTTAGTTGCATGTCCTTTACAGGACTTTACACTCAACCCCAGCATGTTTTCATTGTTTGTAATTTACTAGGCAATTTTATGTGCAGTAGTTTGCCATTGCTTTATAAATGACTGACTCTCATAGCATTGTTAAAAATCAACACAAGGTGATCTCCTTCCAAAATGTAAGTAAGCCAGCTCTTAGCTGGGACACAGACATTACAATGCCACCATTGTAATTGTAAGTAAGCCAACACATAACAACACCACTGTAATTGCAATTGTAACAGGGGCACTGACTGCCAGGGTGCGACATGACGGGGTTAGGTGGATTCACAGATGCCTAGGGATATCAGTTATAACTTCTCGCCTCCTGTCCATATCATCACCGTGGTTACTACTTTCTCGGCTTTGTCGTCCACACAAAGGGACAGGCTCTGTTACTTGAGTAATCATATGCGTTTTCTGATAATCGTTCCGCCTTGTCTGGCTAATTGGAAACTCTGCCATTCTCTACCAACTGCATCAGCTTACACTTGAATACAACGCTACACTCAGACACAGATGAGACTCGGACACAAGAGTAGGTTTTTCTGTATAATCAACACTCTAGCGTAGACATTATCACAGTCACGTATGCTACAATACACAATATATAACACTACTACACAATCTATTAAAACGGTAGGCACAGTCTTTGGCCATCACCATCTTCGGCCCTCGTGGTACATCCGCACAGAACGAAGTCCACGGCTTGAATGCCCTGTCACCTTTGCGATCACGTGGGTTTGCTCCGGTGGCCATCTCAGCGTGCCAGTTCATGATCTAAAGTCACACGTGTCACGTCCTTTTGTGTGACACTCTTTCCCTATGCCATGAGTTACACTTCACGACATGGCACTGACATTAGATAGTTACCATCAAAATTAATGCAAAGTGGTCTGCTTCCAAATCGTCTGTGGCTGATTTCAAACCCTCATCTCAATATGTCAGGGAATTGTCAGATGTATTCACTACCCCTAAGCCACAGCGCCAGCAGCTATGATGTAATCACACAAATTCTTGAATCTTTGATTAATTAAAGGCCAGTTAATAATTATTAATTGATTTCAAGCACAATTATTTCTCCAATCTAGTGTCCTTTAATGTTCTTTGTCTTGTTAGTACCAATAAGTACCTGTCAATATATGTTTATTCAGCAGACTAGGCATACCATCCTATTCTATAACAACCAATCGATACCTATTAATGTATCCTCAGCACAGCAGATATGCCAATTTACCTCCGACACAACATCGCATACAGAGAGGGGAGTGGAGGAAAGTTTGATGTTACTATAGGCCCAAGACAGAATCTGCAAAAGACTGTGAGTGGACCAGTTGTCTCACTTTTTATTAAATGTTGGAAGTAATTTAATGTAAGCAGTATCCACCAGCTTAATGTGCACCAGAGATTGTAATTGACCACTGAGAACTGACTACAAGTCTGACAGAAGCAGATACAGGAGTAAGAGGGAAACAGAGGATCCAGATCATCAACTACATATAAGTCCAGAATATGACTAGAATGCTTGGTTAAAAGAAAAACACACAAAGGCAAATGTTTCAACAAGAGTCTTTATCACACACAAAAATAAGGTAAAAAAAAAACTTGAATCCTTAACTTGGGATCTAAGAAGGTAATCTGATTTTATGCTCATTGAATTATATTCTTAGATCCCAAGATAGATCTTCCTATTTTTTGTGTCTTTGTTTTGTTTTGTTCGTTGATAAAGACTTTGGTCCAAATATTTACATGGGTCTTTGTGTGTGTTTTTCCATTTGTAGAGCTTCCTAGTCATGTTTTGTGCTTATTTGGACGTCCTGTATTAGCTGATTCATCTTCTTCATTTGTTGGTGTGTAGCACTGGATCACATTCAATGTTTACTTTCTCTTTTGTGTGTGTGTGTGTGGTTCTAAATGTTGCTGTTATTATTCTAGAACTCACTTCTAACTGTTATTAGCACTTTCCCTGCCTCTTTAGATAGCATAACAGCCAGGCATTCACTGTGGGAATATTTTCCTCTGAATGGTCTTAAAACAGCACTGTTTCACCTGTGTTTAGAATCTTTTCCCCTGCAGCTGTTTCATCTTGTTTAGAATCTTTTTCCCTGCACTGTTTCATCTTGTTTCGAATCTTTTTCCCTGCACTGTTTCATCTTGTTTAGAAACTTTCCCCCAGCAATGTTTAATCTTGTTTAGAATCTTTTTCCTCCGCACTGTTTCATCTTGTTTAGAATCTTTCCCCCAGCACTGTTTCATCTTGTTTAGAATCTTTTCCTCCGTACTGTTTCATCTTGTTTAGAATCTTTTTCCCTGCACTGTTTCATCTTGTTTAGAATCTTTCCTCCATCACTGTTTCATTTTGTTTAGAATCTTTTCCCCTGCACCGTTTCATCTTGTTTAGAATATTTTTCCTAGCACTGTTTCATCTTGTTTCGCATAATCCCAAAATGCTAATATTATAATGTTTCATTTCTCCTACCATCTGTGTTGTCTGTCCCACTTCATACATATTTCTAACATTCCAGGTGCCAGTTCTGGAGATTATCCTTAGTGAAAAGAGGTCAGTCAGCAATCCAGACATCTTGTGACTTTGTTGTATATGTTACCTGTTTTCTGGAAGTAAACTTTCTGGCTTCGTTAACTGAGGTCTTCTTTTCTTATCTTTTGATTTGTTCATGCTTGGCAGGATGTTTGCAGATCAAGTTTTCTATGGGAAGGGGCAGCCAGTCCCACAACAACACTTCTTAATCACTGCATACAGCATGATTGACAGGTGGCAGGGCTACTATTCTTTGTTTCCCTTGTGGGCCTTGGTAACACACGGGTTGTGAGTTCCTTCACTGATGACAGCATTCTAATTGTTAAAGCCAGGTGTTTGGTATGGCTTGTTTGGTTTTTCTTGGTTTCTTGACAGGATGCTTTGCTGCACACACCATCTCTTTCATTTATTTTCTCTATTCTTGATTATGAAGTTTCCTCTTTTCTTATTCATGTTCTGCAGTGCTATATTGACCATCTGTATTCTCCAGAGACCATAGAGCTACACCTTAGCTGCTCAGTGCCTTTTCTACTGTTGAAGATACATGAGGACAACATCATGAGGACAACATCATGAGGACAACATCAAAGGGAAAAGAAAATGAGGATCTAAGGAGGTCAGCATGAGCTGATGGATAAGAGAGCTCGTTCTTATACATCAGGTGTGCTGATACTGAGGTAGCCGGTTCATCCCCTACATGGGTCAGTTGGACTAAAATAGTGACTTCTTGTCCTTGACTTGGAATGTAAATTACAAGTATCTCTGAAGTCGGAGTGGGTTCGTCTGATGGCATGGGTCACTAGTAATAGGAAAAGCTATTCTACATGGCAAAAATCAGTCCGGAGCACTAGAAGTAATAGCACGTGTATGGACTGTACCTGGGTTCAAAATGAGTGCACAAAAAAATGAGGATCTAAGAGGCAACTACATCACACAAGCTTGTAAGAACAATGGGCTTCAGATCAATACAGAGGTGGTGAGAACTGCTGAGAATTGTGACAGTGGAGGTGGAGTGACAAGATGAGAAAACTTTCACATCAGTCTTGGGACTCACTAACCTGATTAGGATGGTACCTTTTAAATCTCTCCTGACTCTCATGACAAAATGATTAACTCTTTCACTACCAAACAAAAACTGGGCTGTGACCAAACATACATTTATGGCAGAAAATTGGAACTAGGGGTGTGTTACAATAATGCTTTTAAAATGGTTAAGGTGGTAGAAGACCTATTGTATTACATATCAAATTAAAGAGGATTGCACAAGGAACATGACAGTGTTAATAATTAATTGATAGGTTACAAATATTATGACAATAATGAGAGGTTTAATAATAACAACTGAAATTAAAGAGGAAAAATTATTTAAAAAACTGCACTTAGAATGTGTTTTCTACACTCCTATACTGCTAATCATGTTTAATTTACTGAATAATCAAACAAACACCACTTGTCTTCAAAAATATAAATAGTATTGCTCATATAAATCACCCAAAAGGAAGTTTTGGTGCATATTCTGAACCATGTCTTTTTCACAAAAATGAAAAAAAACTAATGGCCGAAATCTGGAAATTGGTGTATGTCGCAATAATGTTATGAAAATGGTTAAAATTTTAGCAGAAATGTTGTATTATATATCAAAATAAAGGGGATTGCACAAGGAATATGTTGGTAGGAGAATTTTTGCTTTAGGTTGTAAATAAAATAAAAATAATAATATAATTTGTAAAATAATTGGACAAAAGTAGGTAAAAATAATGTAAACATTGCACTTAGAATGTGTTTTCTACACTCCTATACTGCTAATCATGTTTAATTTACTGAATAATCAAACAAACACCACTTGTCTTCAAGAATATAAATAGTATTGCTCATATAAATCACCCAAAAGGAAGTTTTGGTGCATATTCTGAACCATGTCTTTTTCACAAAAATGAAAAAAAACTAATGGCCGAAATCTGGAAATTGGTGTATGTCGCAATAATGTTATGAAAATGGTTAAAATTTTAGCAGAAATGTTGTATTATATATCAAAATAAAGGGGATTGCACAAGGAATATGTTGGTAGGAGAATTTTTGCTTTAGGTTGTAAATAAAATAAAAATAATAATATAATTTGTAAAATAATTGGACAAAAGTAGGTAAAAATAATGTAAACATTGCACTTAGAATGTGTTTTCTACACTCCTATACTGCTAATCATGTTTAATTTACTGAATAATCAAACAAACACCACTTGTCTTCAAGAATATAAATAGTATTGCTCATATAAATCACCCAAAAGGAAGTTTTGGTGCATATTCTGAACCATGTCTTTTTCACAAAAATGAAAAAAACTAATGGCCGAAATCTGGAAATTGGTGTATGTCGCAATAATGTTATGAAAATGGTTAAAATTTTAGCAGAAATGTTGTATTATATATCAAAATAAAGGGGATTGCACAAGGAATATGTTGGTAGGAGAATTTTTGCTGTATGTTGTAAATAAAATAAAAATAATAATATAACTTCTAACATAATTTGTTAAAAAGAGGTAAAAAATAATGTAAACATTGTACTTACCGAGGGGGCGTTGTTATCCAATAGCCTGATCACTGCTAATCCAATTGAATTTACTGAACATTAAACACTATTCTAAACTATAAACACCATTGCTTCCAATCAACCATCCGAAAAGAAGTTTTGCCGCAGATTCTGAATCATGTATTTTTTTTTCAGACAAAAATTAGGAAAACACTTGGCAGTTTACATTTAATTACAATGAATATTTACAAATGTCTGTCTGTTTTTATTTACTATATGTGGCAGTCTATTTGTGATAGGCTGCAAAGCAAACTTTGGCGCACAAGTGTGGTCTATTAGTGCAGCCGGAGCAAACAAAAGAAGATCTGTGTCGTTTAGTTCGAGTGCTGCAAAAAACACATTCTCTATTGACACCGACAAATTCTATTAAATGCTTGGCTCCTGTGACTCTTTCGACATAATTTCCTGCAACTGACTTTTTGAAATTCTTCGGCAGGCAGAGTGTCAAACTTTCAGGAATACTCTGAGCTGCTTCGCAATGAGCACTTTCCAGTAAACTTTTCTTGAAATCCTTCAATGACAGTTTTTTTTTCCTCCTTTCTCTGTTTGGCATATAGAATGTAGGATGTGAGCATTGATCTGTGCAATTTCAAAGATCCAGTAGTAGATTTTCTTCCACCACTTAATGGTTTTCCTATCATGGATATTATAATATCCAACCATTTGGTCCATTCTGTCGCAGCCATTCATCGCCATGTTATATTCATGGATCATCTTCGGCTTGCTTTGGGGTTTTCGCAATCCGCTCTCAACAGTTCCAACTACAGACTTGGTGGAGACAACAATGCATGGTTTTTTAGCTTTTTTATCTCTCCATGCCACACACAATATTCTTTCTCCTTCAAGAAACCACTTCATCTCTTGATGCTGAAGTCGCAAATGCTTCAACTCAGGAGGGAAGCCTACTCGGTTGACATTCAGTGTCCCTGTATAATTGAAATTGTTGGAATGCAGATAATCAATCAGAGCTTTCGAAGTGTAGAATCTGTCAGCAAAGATGTGATGGCCAGCTCCGAGAACATTCAGTAGTGTGGCAAACACTTTCACTGCATGAGCAGTTGTGGGATCTACATCCGGACTGTATTCGGTGTTTCGTCCATAGTAAATTTTTAAATTCACCACATAGCCAGTCGCAGAATCACAAAGGCCAAATGTTTTGATGTGGTACTTGTGAGGTTTTGTTGCATTGTATTGTCTGTGCTGAAATCTGCCCTTCCATCCAATAATCATTTCATCAATGGACACATTTTCAAATGGGTAAAATGCTTCCTGGAATCTCTTTAGGATCATGTCAACAAGAGGATCAATTTTTTTTTTCACCTGATGCTTCTGGTTCACATACGTGAAACATGGTGTGAAAAATAGATTCAAATCTGTTCCTGGGAAACATAGTGGCATACCAAGGGGTATATAAATGTGCACTTGTACACCAATAGTCTTTGATAGATGGTCTTGGATCAAGTCCCATAGCAATAATGACAGACGTAAACTTCAGCCATTCATGCTTCGTGAGTGGGGTCCAGGATAACAGACTAGAATGTTTTCTTTTAGGAGTGTTCTGCATCAAGATCTTTTCTGCATATTTGTTTACATTTTTAATTAAACAATCCACTATGTCATCATCAAAAAAAACTTTGAGAAAATCCATAGGTGTTTGCAGATGATAAAGTTTAGAGTTGACGTGAGATCTTCGAGGACGAAACTCAAACTTCGGTTTTGTTTCTCCTTTTGACACATCTTGCCATGTCGATGGTGATGGGATAGGTGCATCACGCTGTACAGAAGCTTGTAGATTCAAGTTTTTTACCTCCAGTTTTATTCTTATTTTGTACTGTTTGCTTTCCTTTCCGCTGAGAAGTGATTGTGACATCCTGACATTCATTGTCAGACGGAAATTCATCAGACACCTCAGCTGAAGACGACGTTCCACTAGTAATATCTTTATCACCACGTGCTAAAATGTTAGATTCACAGATATAACTGCTGTCTGAATCACTATTATCGGAATCACTATTGTTTAAAACAGTTTCGAATAATAATCTAGCTTGATCTGAAGTCATTCTACGTGGACGCATACTGGTGGGCGTTTCCATTGTGAAAAACCAAAACAAACAAATTAACACTACCTTAAAACTGAAAATTCACAAGAATCCAATATATTAGAATACCATTGACGCACCAAGATGGCGTAGAGATCTTTCGGCTGTACGACTTTTTAGTTTACTGTAACTTAAAATTCCGAAACGGAGCAGAAATATGTGAAATAAACCACTGATCATTTTGTGGCACTAAATCGGCGGACTGCCATCTCAGGAAATACAACGTGCCGATAGATGGGATCACGGTAGCGAAAGAGTTAAGCCACCTGCCTGGTATTTAGAAGGTTGTGTGTTCAAGTATATGCTCTGTCATTTGGTCCACAGGCCTGGTTGTTGGAGAGTCTTAGAGGTTGTAGATGGAGATTATACTTTGTGTGTCGTTTTCAGCTGGCTGCCCTGCTTAAAGAGACTGAGTCACATGTGATAAAAACCCAGTGCAGTAAAGTTGATCCTCTCATCTTTAAACCTGTTTCTAAAGTCTCTCCATTAGTTTCCATACATTTAATATTGTTTAGCCAGCTAATAGTTTCAGAAATAGAGGGTGACTGCTAGCTGGGCTAGTACTGCAATCTGAATTAACATGAAATATGCTCGACAGAAGAAAAACACACAGATACAAGCAGACGTTTTGACCAGTCTTAATTTTTTTTATAAAGAATAATTTGTCGGAAAACTGAATTATCACAATCACAGAAAAGTAATTCACATTTTGCAGTCAATGGATTGTGATATTTTAGCTTGTGTTATTGTAATACATCAGTTTCTGAGATTGTAAGACGTCAGTTGTTGTGATTGTGATACTTCAGTTTTTGAGCTAAATATTCTTATTTTGTCTATTCATTGATAAAGACTGATTGAAATGCTTGCTTGTTTCTGTGTATGTTTTTCTTTTCAATGAATTTTCCCTACATTTTCCTCTCTACATTTTGTATTCATTCTGATATCTTTAACCAGCTAAATGTGTTGGATTTAATTATGTTAATAATTAACCAATTTTCTGTTCTCTCTAGCCCTCAATTCATCCACCTTTCATCATGATAATTCATCCTTTAACTAAGCCATAATACTTCCACTGTCCCTGGTTGATCACACAAAATGTGTTTCCATTAAAACTATGCATGTATTTTTATCTTCACACAGATTGAGAATGTAGTGCTTCAGGTTCAATTTCCCAAGTCTGTTTTAAGTGCAACTTTGACCTCCAACCAGGGCAAAAATTCCTTTGACCCTGTATCTAAACTGATGACATGGGATGTTGGCAAGATTGACCCCAACAGGTTGCCGAACATCAAAGGCAGTGTTAGTATTCTTATGATGTTGTTGTTGTTATTAAATGCATCTTTTGGTTTGTGCTTAGAGGAAAAAAAAGGCTTGCTTATAAAATAGTAGGAAGACACACAAATCAATGGATGCTTGTCATCCAAGGAGCTATCCATCCACAAAGTTGGACTAAATACAATGTATCAGTTTTTCTCAAGAACAGAAACTTCAGCTCCCTCCTATACCTGATGGCTAATATAAAATTCAAAGATCTGGTAACCCATTTGCATGGTATTTAAGTATATTGGAATTATAGGTCCATATTCAATCAATCAATCAATTAATCAATCAGTCAATCAGGTGCCATCTCCACAAAGAAGGTTGGCTGCAATGGATCTCTAACACTGTCTGTCTCTCGCCCTGACTGTACATTCTGTCAGACTGCTGTTTGTCCATCTCTTGATGTTATCTTCCCACGTGTATTGTTGTCTACCTCTTGCTCGCTTGCCTTCAACTTGATTCTCCAGTATAGTTTTTAGTTCTTTCGTCAACTATCTTGTCATTCTAGTTTCTCTGTATTTGATTATTTCTATTTCCATGAAATACAACATATTCTTCTGTATATTCACATCTTCAGTGCCTCTATTCGACTTTCTAATTGCTTGTTCATTGTAAAGGCTTCCGCACCGTATAGTAGTGTTGAATATACACAACATTTGTCAGTTCTCATTTTTAAAGCGCTGTTAATCTCTCTAGATGTTAATACTGATTTCATGATGTTGAAAGCATTTTTGATTCATATTGTAGTTCACCAAACAGATTTTGAGTGATAATTTGGTCTGCATTACATGTACCACCATCATGTATATATATATATATATATATATATATATATATATATATATATATATATATATATATATATATATATATATATATATATATATAAATCTCTGATATCCATCGTATGCCAACTTCTGTGGCTAAGGGGCAGTGAATCCAGTTTCACAATCCGCGTTTGAAATCAGCAGCAGGCTATTTGAAAGCAGACTGCCTTGCATTGATTTTCACAATGGCATGAGCATTGGCCGTGATGAGATGGGCACTGGCCATGTTGATCACATGCGCTACGTGATTGGCGCACATTGAATGCTGTGTTTTCATCATGCCACCCCAGTGATTCATGATTGGGTTATGGATTAAACTGATTTTGGGGGAGGGATAAAAATAAATGAACATTAAAGTGTAATCCAACCTGTTTGATCCTTCCCAGATGACACTCCAAACTGGCGCTGCAATTCCAGAATCAAATCCAACAATTACAGTAAGTATTATAGCTCTGTGCACGCAAATTCAGAGGTATTGAATGTTTCATTGGAGTGGGAAGTAAGTTGTTGTTCCTGGACATAAACATAATGTGGACTTATATGTCAGACCTTTGACTTCTTATAGTGAAAATAGAAATATGTTGTTGCCTTATGACGTGACTTGGGTTGGCTGGAAACTAAAAAAGTCAGTGAGGCAATTTAACTGGAAATCTTTGAAGGGTTAGACCATGATTATACTGGTAGAAGGCCAGGGAATAATTTGATGTCTTGAGCAGGGAATAAATAAGCTCATACTATTGTTTTCTTCATCAAGTATTATTAATTTATTCACTTCATAAGATATATAACTCTGCACAAGGCACCTGACGAGATGCAGCGAAATATGCCAGGCTTGAATCGTGCAATATATTGTTTGTGGCTTCTGTGTTTACAATCATACTGTTGTGTCCGGGAGCAACTTGCCAGGAAGGGTCATACTTTAAATGGCTTGGATACAATTTTATAGAGAGGGTGAGAAAGCTGTGATCTTTGAGAGCAGATTGTTATGAAAATATTTTGATCATTTTGGAGCAAGTAGTATGACCGGGAAATTGTTTAAACATGGACAATATCACGACAGCCTCATATGCAGTTTGCTAGTGAATAAAAATATTAGCTTGAGAAAAGACCTTGTTAGTGGAGGTTTTTAAGCATGTTTCAAATTGCTGGTTTTTTTCATCCTGGTTACCACACTCCAGATTCAAATTCTCAGCAAGAATAATGCTGGGCCAAAGAATTATACACCCCGTTTTGGGAATCCAAACTGGCCCAACAGTTTAGTACTCTTGCAAACTGTCCACACAGGAGCCACTAGTATTTCAGCAGAAGATACAGACAGCAACAGTTTTGATAACAATATCTCACTTGCAATAACACTGATTTCACTCTCATAGATGCAAGGCCTCTTCATGGCTTGGACAACTTGAGCAATAATGTATAAGACTTAAGAGTTAAAACTCACAGTCATGCAGAGGATACGCAACCAACCAACCAACCAGCCAACATATCAACTACAAACAATCAACCAACCAATCAACCAACCATGCATTAGTTTGATGATGTCTTGGATTACCAGTATTCTCTGTTCATACCTGCCATCATTCTTACAGGTGATGTTTACAATCAATACATTTGCAATATCTGGCCTGACTGTCAAAAGACTAGATGTATATGGGGAGGTATGAAAAAGTGTCTTCTAATAAAGTGCTTTACATTTCACTTCATTCTAGTGTTTCATTTATATTGCACATATTTGTATAATATTTTGTAGGCTTGAGTGTATAGAGGAATAGGTGGCCAGTCTTTCCAACCAATAGCAAATGCTGAGAGCAGTCACTGAACACTGCCAACCATAGCAAAAGCTGAGAGCAGTCACTGAACACTCCCACCCATAGCTAATGCTGAGAGCAGACATTGAACACTCCCACCCATAGCAAATGCTGAGAGCAGACATTGAACACTCCCACCCATAGCAAATGCTGAGAGCAGACATTGAACACTCCCACCCATAGCAAACGCTGATAGCAGACATTGAACACTCCCACCCATAGCAAACGCTGAGAGCAGTCACTGAACACTGCCAACCATAGCAAATGTTGAGAGTAGACATTGAACACTCCCACCCATAGCAAATGCTGAGAGTAGACATTGAACACTCCCACCCATAGCAAATGCTGAGAGCAGACATTGAACACTCCCACCCATAGCAAACGCTGAGAGCAGACATTCAACACTCCCACCCATAGCAAACACTGAGAGCAGACATTGAACACTCCCACCCATAGCACATGCTGAGAGAAGACATTGAACACTCCCACCCATAGAAAACACTGAGAGCAGACATTGAACACTCCCACCCATAGCAAACACTTATAGCAGACATTGAACACTCCCACCCATAGCAAACACTTATAGCAGACATTGAACACTCCCACCCATAGAAAACACTGAGAGCAGACATTGAACACTCCCACCCATAGCAAACACTTATAGCAGACATTGAACACTCCCACCTATACCAAACGCTGAGAGCAGACATTGAACACTCCCACCAATAGCAAATGTTTAGAGCAGACATTGAACACTCCCACCCATAGCAAACGCTGAGAGTAGACATTGAACATTCCCACCCATAGCAAAGGCTGAGAGCAGACATTTAACACTCTCACGCATAGGAAATGCTGAGAGCAGACATTGAACACTCCCACCCATAGCAAAGGCTGAGAGCAGACATTGAACACTCCCACCCATAGCAAACGCTGAGAGCAGACATTGAACACTCCCACCCATAGCAAACGCTGAGAGCAGACATTGAACACTCCCACCCATAGGAAACACTAAGAGCAGACATTGAACACTTCCTCCCATAGCACATGCTGAGAGCAGACATTGAACATTCCCACCTATAACAAAGGCTGAGAGCAGAAATTGAACACTCCCACCCATAGCAAAGAATCTCATCTCATCTCATCATGTTCCTCTTGTACCTTGCGGTGTCGAGGTGAAGTATAAACTTCGTGAGAGTGCCCGGTTATGGGCTTCGTATATCGACATTCCCATGGATTCTGTTATTCCCTCCGTCCAACGTTTACGTGATCGGCCTCTTCCCATGTTTCCATCTGGTCTGTACATCATTGCTTGTTGTGGCATGCTGTTGACTGGTAACCTACTTGCATGGCCAAACCATTTGACTTGCTGCTTTCTAATAAAATCTAGAGCAGCTTTAACCCCCACTTTAGTCCTGATTTCTTCATTTCTGATCTTATCTCTTCTTGATACGTTGAGTATTCTTCTCAGGGACCTCAGCAAAGAATGAGTCACCCAAAAAACGAGAAGTAGATTGTGAGCTTTACTAAAACACGACTACAAGAGACAAATTGGACGTTGTGGCCAAAGCCTTCGTCAGCACAGGACAAACAAATCTGATTCTGTATCCTTGCCTGGAAAGACTGACACACATAGGGCTGTCAGTGGATAAATAGACCAGATGTATGGTACACGGGTCAAAGGTCAAGCGGGAGGGGAGTGGGGGTGGAGAAGCGCCCATGTGGGCGGAAAGTGAAAATTAGGACCGGCAAAGAAGTCGCGGACGCAGTTCACAATTAGCAATTCTCGTTATGCGCTCGAAATACAGCTGCAGAAGATTACATTGTGTTGGTCCTCACAGAGGGACATGAGTGGCGGTCATTCAGAAAACGATGGTAAAACACCAAATGCAAACCTGCCAAAAAAGTTGACTGCAACGTCCTATAACGGACCTGCACATACCTAGATGGTGGACTGTAAGCTAGGGGGTGGGAGGGGGTGGGGTTAGGAAGTTAAATGAAGCTGTGTTGGACATTGAGGCCGTGAGGGGAGAGTGTGCCCAACTGGAAGATGAGATGGTGTTCCAATGTCTTCCGATCCTGTTCGTGGGATGCACATGATTTGATGGTCGTGACCTGTATGGTGGTTAGGACTCTTGAAATGCATGGATACTGGTTTGTGGGCGCCACTGGTGATATCAGAAAGATGTCTAAATCTGTCACCAAGATGTAAGCCTGTCTCATCGACATACCTCATGTCGCATCATGTGCAGGTAATCGCATAGATGACATTGCGACTGATGCATGAGAAACCCTCACAGATGTGGAAGGTCGTCTTAGGGAATGACAGACTCTGGGTTTGAAGTACGTATGGGCAGGTCTTGCAACGTGATCAAAGACAAGCCACTGTGCCAGGAAGAGACTTGTGAGGTTGGAGTAGACTGCTATGGACCAGCACATCCCTGAGATTACAATCCCGCCTATACGCCACCAGAGGGGCCTCTGAGAAGACATCATGAGTGTTCGGGTCCACCCCAAGAATGGATAGATGTCTCAAGAGGCTATTCTTGACAGCAATATTGTGGGGATGGTAAGTAAGTGAGAGGACAGGTCTATTATTTCGTGGTTTCGGCCTGGAGGAGAGAGTCTCAGTGCGACTGATAGACTGACAGCGGTGAAGAGTTGTAGATAGAACATTCTCAGGATAACCATAGCAAACACTGAGAGCAGACACTGAACACTCCCACCCATAGCAAACGCTGAGAGCAGACATTAAACACTCCCACCCATAGCAAACGCAAACATTGAACACTCGTCTGACTGTGCTGTTGCCATTGTCAGTATAACATTCTAGCAATTCCCCAAACACACTTGCTGACTTGTCGCATCATCGTATAAAATGTTGATTCCCCATATAAATTGTAAAAAATCTTATCTCACCATATAATCAAATAAATGCTGTAAATCACTTTATCATTTTTTTAAATCAATATATTAGTGACAATTGTTACTTCCTAATTTTTTTTTTCAGGTTTGTTACTTATATATTTCAGTTGTTTTTATTGTTTCACTCACAGAAATACAAGCCATTCAAGGGAGTTAAGTATATCACACGAGCAGGAACATTTCAGTTCCGCACATAGCTCACCTCGAGCCTCATTTGTATGGTTGGGTAATGTTTTCTATTTCAGGAAATAATCTACAGAACTCTTAAAAATGTATGAATGAAATGGGTTTAACTGTGTTAAAGGTGTAGAAAGTAAACAACTGGAAAAACAAAACAAATGTATGTACATCAGCTGACCTATACGTTGTGTTTTGTAATTGTTTAGAAAATCCATATCATTATTTATGTTCATAGTTAGTGAGAGTGCATTGTCGTTTTTGATTATTTTTAACTCATTCTGTGAGGTTTGTTTGTCCTTTATTAATGAAGAAAACCATATCTGTCAGTTCTGGAGTGGGGTTGGAGGTAGACCAATCTGAGCCCAGAAACATCTGTTGGAGGAAACCCAATGTTTTATTTTCATGAGATGACATTGTGACTTGTACATGAATTAAATTTAAGTGACGTAGAGTTGGACAATGTCAGCATTTTCACAATGTGAGAATTTTGACTTCTGGTTCAATATCGCGAATGGGCGACTGGTCCATTAAGGCCTTGGAGTATTGTTGTTTTTGGCTACAGTTTGCACTCGCATTTGACTCATTTTGGACTTGTAGTACATGGATCTGTTGCCCAGCTAGTGAGTTGTGTGCTTGGTGAGACACTGTGAGCTGTGGATTTCCTGGGAAATGCATTATTATCTGACTACAGTGGTTTGTGTTGTGAACTGCATGTTCAGAAAAATGGCAGGTGGCGTGTTGCTGAGCCAGCTTGTGTGCCTTGTACCATAATACATGTGCAGCTTCTGGTTTTTCTAGTGACTGCTGCTTCCATCGATGATGGACTGTAATTCTAGTGGAGAACAGTTACATTGACATTCTGGCAGCTGCGTTATGCATGCATCTGTGTGCTTGCTGTTGGTTTTGACTGGACTCCTGTCTGCTCCACTACTCCTATGAAACAGTGGAGCATTTTGTGTGATATTCACTGGCACAGGAACAGAGGATTATCGGGTGACCACGTGCCAAGAACTTGGAAGAGTGACTAACTAATAATGTCGGCTTCAATCCTAATTCCATTTGATCTAGTGGCAAAATTTTGTTATTATGGTAAGAAATAAGGATGCAGTGAGTGACCAAGGGGATTTTCTGTGCCTTAGTCTGCATCCTCCACAGCACATTGCTGGCAGTTGCCTTTCTGCCCATTGACCAGCCAGTGGTTCTTTCACACAGTTTGCCAAATCCAGACTTACTTAACTGTTCACTGTACTTTATAGATTATACCATAAACAGGTATTTGTATAACTCGTTCTTCCTGTCTGGTTATTACTTTAAACTATCACATGTCTGGAGCCCAAAAAGTTACAATACACCTTTCTGGTGCATGATTGGCACCTTGCCGTCTTAACAGACGATATTTTGTAAAATGGAGTTATACCTCTCTATAGCATAAAGCCTGCACTGAATTTAGAGGCCATATGTTGCCCATGCAGCATGATACCTGTTTGCCTGCCTAGTTTACTCCAGAGGAAAGGTAACACCAATGCGTTTGGAACAAGACAAGCTGCAGAAGCTGCTGAATCAGCAAAGAAATGCTCAAAGTGTCCACCTGTCAAAGCTTTTATCCTAGACTAGTTGCTAACAGACGCTTAGGGCCTGGTCTGCCCTGCCATGACATTTAGTGTTTAGGTTACATTTCCTCACACTAGGACAAGTGTCTGGTACAACAGAAGGTTAATTAACAACAATACAGTTATCATCATCATGAAGCAGGTCCTACCAGGATGTTACTCTCAGCACGGTCTACTTAAAAGATTCTTGATCCATGCCAGTTCCCTTGCCTCACACACGTCCATGCCCTGGTTGTCCTCAGTGTCCTGTGTCCATCTTTGTGCTGGTCCACCCCTGCCTCTCCTTCCAGGAGCCGCGCCTTCCATCTCTGTTCTCTCCAAGCCACTGTGATGTTTCATATAGCTAAAGTATTCAAGGTTTGAGGGATGATACTATTTATGAGCTAGTTTTCGTCGATGTTCAGATCTTGTAAAATGTAGGTATATTTCATCTTCTTGGTCCGTATTTTAGTAATTTTTCTGTAACATTTAATTTTAATACCCCGACTTTCTTCTTTAGTGATTGCCCAATGGTCCACGGCTCACATGTCTGTGTGTGGCCACATGCGAGATCCTTGTTCTGAAATATTTGTATGGAGGTCAGCATGGCTGAATGGTAAAGAGCACTTGGTCTTAAACATCTGGTGTGCTGATGCCAAGGTAGCAGGTTCGACCTCTACACTGGTCCATTGACTTCTTCTTCTTCTTTCGTTCGCTTGAAATATGTCTATAACTGCAATGCTGTCTCTTGTATGAATTTAACTGTCTTTTTCAGTTCACACAGTGGTCCATAGAGTTTATCTTCCACTGTCGTCTCTCAAGGCCAGAAGGTTTGCCTAGATATGTTATATTTTGGGCAGTCTTGGAGTATGTGCTCTGCTGTCTGTGACGCCAATCCACATGTGCACATGGCTGTTTCACCAATCTTGAATTTTGTATACATGTGGTTGCGTAGTCCATTTACTAAAATGTTCACTTCTCATCCTGGACTTGAGAAAGTAAATTACAAGTACCTCTGAAGTTGGAGTGGGTTCGCCTGATGGCAAGGGACACTGGTTATAGGAAAAGCTAATCCACATGCTAAAATCAGTCCAGTGCACTAGCAGTAGTAGTACATGTGTGGACTATGCTTGAATTCAAAACACTAAACAAAACATAACATTAGCTGTAGGTGGGGGTGCTAGTGAAGTTGACAGTGATAATAGCATGCTGTAGGTGGGTGTGCTAGTGAAGTTGACAGTGATAATTGCATGCTATAGGTGGGGGTGCTAGTGAAGTTGACAGTGATAATAGCATGCTATAGGTGGGGGTGCCTAGTGAAGTTGACAGTGATAATAGCATGCTGTAGGTGGGGGTGCTAGTGAAGTTGACAGTGATAATAGCATGCTGTAGGTGGGGGTGCTAGTGAAGTTGACAGTGATAATAGCATGCTGTAGGTGGGGGTGCTAGTGAAGTTGACAGTGATAATAGCATGCTATAGGTGGGGGTGCTAGTGAAGTTGACAGTGATAATAGCATGCTATAGGTGGGGGTGCTAGTGAAGTTGACAGTGATAATAGCATGCTATAGGTGGGGGTGCTAGTGAAGTTGACAGTGATAATAGCATGCTATAGGTGGGGGTGCTAGTGAAGTTGACAGTGATAATAGCATGCTATAGGTGGGGGTGCTAGTGAAGTTGACAGTGATAATAGCATGCTGTAGGTGGGGGTGCTAGTGAAGTTGACAGTGATAATAGCATGCTATAGGTGGGGGTGCTAGTGAAGTTGACAGTGATAATAGCATGCTATAGGTGGGGGTGCTAGTGAAGTTGACAGTGATAATAGCATGCTATAGGTGGGGGTGCTAGTGAAGTTGACAGTGATAATAGCATGCTATAGGTGGGGGTGCTAGTGAAGTTGACAGTGATAATAGCATGCTATAGGTGGGGGTGCTAGTGAAGTTGACAGTGATAATAGCATGCTATAGGTGGGGGTGCTAGTGAAGTTGACAGTGATAATAGCATGCTATAGGTGGGGGTGCTAGTGAAGTTGACAGTGATAATAGCATGCTGTAGGTGGGGGTGCTAGTGAAGTTGACAGTGATAATAGCATGCTATAGGTGGGGGTGCTAGTGAAGTTGACAGTGATAATAGCATGCTGTAGGTGGGGGTGCTAGTGAAGTTGACAGTGATAATAGCATGCTGTAGGTGGGGGTGCTAGTGAAGTTGACAGTGATAATAGCATGCTATAGGTGGGTGTGGTAGCACAAGTTGACAGTGATAATAGCATGCTGTAGGTGGGTGTGCTAGTGAAGTTGACAGTGATAATAGCATGCTATAGGTGGGGGTGCTAGTGAAGTTGACAGTGATAATAGCATGCTATAGGTGGGTGTGCTAGTGAAGTTGACAGTGATAATAGCATGCTATAGGTGGGTGTGCTAGTGAAGTTGACAGTGATAATAGCATGCTATAGGTGGGGTGCTAGTGAAGTTGACAGTGATAATAGCATGCTGTAGGTGGGGTGCTAGTGAAGTTGACAGTGATAATAGCATGCTGTAGGTGGGGGTGCTAGTGAAGTTGACAGTGATAATAGCATGCTGTAGGTGGGTGTGCTAGTGAAGTTGACAGTGATAATAGCATGCTGTAGGTGGGGTGCTAGTGAAGTTGACAGTGATATAGCATCCCGTAGGTGGGTGTGCTAGTGAAGTTGACAGTGATAATAGCATGCTATAGGTGGGTGGTGCTAGTGAAGTTGACAGTGATAATAGCATGCTGTAGGTGGGGGTGCTAGTGAAGTTGACAGTGTATAATGCTGTAGGGGGGTCATGAGTTGAAATAGCAGTGGTGGGTGTGCTAGTGAAGTTGACAGTGATAATAGCATGCTGTAGGTGGGTGTGCTAGTGAAGTTGACAGTGATAATAGCATGCTGTAGGTGGGGGTGCTAGTGAAGTTGACAGTGATAATAGCATGCTGTAGGTGGGGGTGGCTAGTGAAGTGACAGTGATAATAGCATGCTATAGGTGGGTGTGCTAGTGAAGTTGACAGTGATAATAGCATGCTGTAGGTGGGTGTGCTAGTGAAGTTGACAGTGATAATAGCATGCTATAGGTGGGTGTGCTAGTGAAGTTGACAGTGATAATAGCATGCTGTAGGTGGGTGTGCTAGTGAAGTTGACAGTGATAATAGCATGCTGTAGGTGGGTGTGCTAGTGAAGTTGACAGTGATAATAGCACACTGTAAGGGGGTGTGCTAGTGAAGTTGACAGTGGATTAATAGCATGCTGTAGGTGGGTGTGCTAGGAAGTTGACAGTGATAATAGCATGCTGTAGGTGGGTGTGCTAGTGAAGTTGACAGTGATAATAGCATGCTGTAGGTGGGTGTGCTAGTGAAGTTGACAGTGATAATAGCATGCTGTAGGTGGGTGTGCTAGTGAAGTTGACAGTGATAATAGCATGCTGTAGGGGGGGTGCTAGTGAAGTTGACAGTGATAATAGCATGCTGAGTGGGTGTGAGGAAGTTGA